>JADKLZ010003886.1:1257307-1268739 GCA_021533235.1 Biomphalaria straminea | reverse complement strand
CATAAGCAAATGTTCATCCACCTCTGCATCAGGTTCCACTGGTATTAATTCACCATCGTTTAAGCCGCTCTCACTGAATGTAGGCAGAAGAACAAATGCCTGTTAAGTTCCGATCTTGTAGCTGGGTTTCTTGACATGGGCACTGTCCCAACAGAGCGCCGCATATACAGTTCATGTCAATCGCCTGGCGGCAGTTGTCAGGCGTCGATTTCTCTCTTACACCTCTGCAAAAGTCAAATTCGTTGTTTCTGTCTCGGCCATTGTTGGGGCCCGATGACATCAAAAACAACGAATCAGAAACGGTCTTCAGGATTTCATGGTTTGAGCTCTTGTCAAAGGTACCGACAGGTAAACAGAGGTATTTAAGGTCCATAGCAGCAAGCTTGAACGCAGACCCAACGTTTTCTTGATCTGTCCGGCTCGTTGCGGGTGCACAAGGAACAAACGTTTCAGGCACATAATAGACTTCTCTAGTTTTTTCATTTGTTTCTTTTTCAATTCTGTATGTCCCATATAGATCGTCGCAGCAATCGTTGTCACGTTTCTCGCCTTGAAAGTCACCCCCGCCAAATGTGCCCACCACACAGTCACAGCAGCGCTCCAATCCCGAGCGCCTCCATCACCACTGTTTGTGCAGCCACGGTCTTGACCAGCTGCTCTCTCACTAACGAGTTTATTCCTACTTTTGCTTGCGACTCAATTTTATCACTTTGGTCTATTTGGCCTTCTACTTACAATAGACTTTGATCTACCTTGTTCCACATTATGTTCCTAATCATGTTCCTGACCATGTTCATTTGTACATTAAATGATTCCCTGGTTCCATTTCAAATTGGAAGATTTCCGGATCTTCTTCTTCCTCAATCAATGCTTGTCGAAGACGAGCTGTGAGCGTTTCTCTGCTAACGACGGGTCACGTAGCAGACGTCTAGCTTTCCTATGCGCGCGAACACGTGACGAAGGGACGTTTTCAAACAAAAAAAAAAAGGGTTTCTTTAGACTTTGTGAGGCGTGATAACTGAAAAACGCATTCGCCTTTCATTATCATAAGTCACTGGATATGTAAATCTAGATCTATTTTTCGATTAAAGTTATCTTTACCTGTATCTGTACTGTTGTTGTTTTTTTTTCGCTAAATAGAGCAAGTGTCAAATCAGAAGATTGAAAGCACGCGGACGAGCTAAAAGTACATTTCATGACAAGCTCTAGCCAGCGCGTGCGGATCGTCTGCTGTTGTGATAAGGGAGGCGATAAAAGTACACCACTTTAAGGAAGTCCGTTATTCTCAGAAAATGGAAACTATTTGTTCTTTGCACAGTCACTGGAGAATGTTCATTCACACATTAAAAACAAAAACTGTTAAGCAATACAATAAAAGCAGTTGTAACACAAACTTGATGGTGGAACCTGTGGATCGATCGTATTCACGAATTACGATATATGTCTCTATATACGTGGGTCACTGAATAAACTAAGATTACTACCTACTGCATTAAAAATATACCACTATGGAAATGATTTATACGTGCATACATTATGTGTTGTTTTTTTTAATTCATATAGCAAACTTTTGTATGTTTATATCTTTGTATGTGATACCTAGGATCTTTCTATAGCATCTCTATTCCAACGATAATATCCCCATCTCTAGATCTGCAATTAGCATCTAAATTTCGCAAGCATGTAAAAATGTCGTCATGACCTGGACCCATGTCAGTCTGATATTAGCTATGCGGTTGGTCTTTATTGTGAGTTTTGCAAGTGCAATGGAGTTTATTCTAGAATACTTTGAGTGTTTAAGATGAAGCTGGGAACGTGTTATTGGTGCTACAATTACAATCCCAGGATATATTACCCCTCCCCTTTTTTTTTTTTTGCTGTTTCTGAATATTGTCCAGATAACAGCAGCAATGCTAGAAATGCCTGCGAGACTTAGGCTCTTACAAATTCGTTTTGTAGGCGTAGATATAACATGGGCGTAGTAGACAGATTTTTTTTTCAGGGTGGGCGGATTTTTTATTTTCGAGCAGGGTTTGGACCCCTAAGAGACTCCCCCCCTCCCCAATTACGATAATGAGATATAATATTCATACCTGGGAACGTAAAGGGAGGAGGGGGGTCGCAATCGTGGTAATAGTAGCAGTAGTTTATTTTGCTTTCCTCTTCCTCTAAAAAAAATTGTGTAAAGCAAAACAATAAGGGAGGTCATTTTATCTAACAAATGGTTTCTGAAATAGATTCTATTTAACCCTTATCGCTAGTAGAGGACAGTGCCGCCACTGCATCGTGGATGTATCGTGAATGAAAGAGTATCGTGGATAGAAGAGTATCGTGAATGAAAGAGTATCGTGAATGAAAGAGTATCGTGGATAGAAGAGTATCGTGAATGAAAGAGTATCGTGGATAGAAGAGTATCGTGAATGAAAGAGTATCGTGGATAGAGGAGTATCGTGAATGAAATAGTATCGTGGATAGAGGAGTATCGTGAATGAAAGAGTATCGTGAATGAAAGAGTATCGTGGATGGAAGAGAAGCCCATTCCTGTCTTGCAGGAAGCTTCACCGAAATCGGCAGGTTTGAGGGCTGGGGCTGTCAACATTGCCCGGGAACTAGATCTAGCAGACAGAAAGCATAATGACTTTGTCAAGCGGGAGCCTTAATGATTTTAACGGGAGGGAAACCGATAATGTTGACGTTATAATACAAAGAAACATAAACTGAAAATAAAAACAAACTGTTTCTCATGTACAGTGCAATAAGCAGAAAGCATTATAGTCAAATGTTAGTTTCTGTCTCAAGAAAGAAAAATAGAATGTTGTTTTTATATTACTGGACAAGAAAGACTATTTCCAAATGATTTGCATAATGTTTAGAACAATAGAAAAACGAGATATACAATTTTTCTAAGAGGATTAGAATATTGCTCCTTCTCCCCATGTGCTATGGAATAGGTTGCCTGAGCATCAGCGAGTACGTTTCTAATTAACATGCAATACTAGATAAACACGTGCATTAGCGCACGGCGTAATTATCTTCTCTTTCGATGGAACGTCTTTAATTTATAAGACAAGATGGTAAGAAACGGCCAGCATGTAACTCATAGCTCTATCAGGTTTTGTTGGGGATATGCTGTAAGGTTCCTGCCACGAGGCCCACACAGGTTTCTGCTCCTACACTAGACATCAGTCCCTTAGAAATAGAGTTTTAAAAATTAAATTTAAAAAAGAAACCCCCTTAACATTCCCCCCTGGCAAATCAATGAAAGCTTTTAATACAATTCAACTTTCTGATGTAATAGCACTGTCCTGTTGGCTCATATTTCTCAAACTTTGACTCACGGTGCCCCTCTGCGTCTCGACAGGTCTGGGAAATCACGCATTCTCGACAAGTATGGTGACATGTATACACTGCGAAGGGTTTCTGTCCAGGGCTTTAGCAAGTGAGGATTTGAGCCTCTCAAGCCCTCACTCAAATGGAGTTTGATGATGATGAAGATGATTTAATGTCTGCGTAAAACTGGTATGAACGTTTGCTGTCGTTGTAATGATTAGTTATGAGTAAGGCACAGATTGTAAGAAATATTCTTTTCTTTTTCAAGGATGATACAAATTTATTATAATAATTATCCTTTTAATTATCCTTTCTCTAGACAGAGCATCTTAGTCATTGTACATGTATTACGTCAGTCTACACACTACACACACACACACACATAAACCCACACACACACACACACACACAACAGACGTACACTCATACAAACACAATAACAGCAATTTTTTTTAAAGGTTTTAATACTTTTCTTCTAGGATTGTTATATATATATCAAGTATCTAAAGCCGAAATCCCTGGCCTCAAAGCTTCTAGAACGTTCCCTTATCAAAGGTCCTATTAAAAGACGCTAGAGTGAAGAGAATACACAACCACCAGTCAATTCCAGAACTTCTTGAAGAACTAAATTAAGACATGACATAATAGGGCTGTAATCAAGACAAAAGATGACATCACTCGGAAACTAATTGATCTTTATCGATTGTACTTCCGGCGTGCTTTGCAGCGTTGATCAGAATCGAGTTGTCGCCACGCCCCTAGCGGTCTGCAAGTTCAACACAGCGTTGGCTTAGCCGAGAGCAAACAATGACATGACAGTCTATGATGACCTCCTGTAACTGCTACCGTGTCATTACGTCAAACTGCGTCATTTCCCGTGTCGGATTCGGAACTTAATTTGGGGTCACAAGCATGACCTTAGCGATTAGCATAACTTAGCAGACGTTGACAAAAACGAAACTGAAACACAGCAGGTTCCAACAAAAGCTGGCAGTTTCAAAATGTTGGGTCAGGTGACTTTGTTGATGTAGTAAAGTTGCTGACGATACAGAAAGAGAATTGACCCACACCAGACAATGTAGCAGTCTGACATTGAAAGATGCTCAATTACTTAAGAACAAATCGTCAGAACGAAGGGAAGGATGACACGCGAAATGATGACACGCGAAATAAAACAAATAAAAATTAAAAAACAAAACAAGAAGTTATTTTGGTTGACATCGAAAGGGGAAATAACTTCTACAATATTGAGATATATAGTTGCAAGTGCGAGTTCTTCCCCTTAGATAAACTTTGTTTTGTTGTATTCCAAAAATTATTTCAATTATTTATTTTTTCAGCTGGTAATGAAGATGTGCTAGTATCTGAGTGTACACGTCATCGTCTTAAGTTATAGACCTTGTCTTATGTTATAGACCTTGTCCTATGTTATAGACCTTGTCTTATGTTATAGACCTTATCTTATGTTATAGACCTTGTCTTAAGTTATAGACCTTGTCTTATGTTATAGACCTTGTCTTATGTTATAGACCTTGTCTTATGTTATAGACCTTGTGCTATGTTATAGACCTTGTCTTATGTTATAGACCTTATCTTATGTTATAGACCTTGTCTTAAGTTATAGACCTTGTCTTATGTTATAGACCTTGTGCTATGTTATAGACCTTATCTTATGTTATAGACCTTGTCTTAAGTTATAGACCTTGTCTTATGTTATAGAGTATAGACCTTGAGTTGTTTTTTTTTCATTAAAATGACCTAGACAATAATGTAATGTTTACTGGTCGAGTAAGACACATTTGTGTTGACACAATTACTAATGTAACATGTCGACACAGTTACTACTGAAACAGATGCATCTTGACAAAGTTAGTATTGAAACATGTTTACATTGTTACTGCTGAAACAGATGCATCTTAAGTTTATATTAACAGAGTTACTATTGAAACTTGTTAACAGTTTCAACTGAAAAAAAAATGCATGTTGACACAGTAACTACTGAAACAGATGCATGTTGACACAGTTACTGCATTTAAAAGCACAAGCACATTGAAGCCAGAAGTTTCTTACAAACTCTGTCGCTCGAACCCTTACCCAATCAATTTGAAACAGAAACGTGTTCGCATTGACC
Organism: Biomphalaria straminea; assembly: GCA_021533235.1. NCBI lineage: Eukaryota > Metazoa > Mollusca > Gastropoda > Planorbidae > Biomphalaria > Biomphalaria straminea. The sequence continues at coordinate 1,263,278 of JADKLZ010003886.1, read as the reverse complement.
AAGTCTAACTCCAGACAGCTACTAGGAATAGATTGCAGTTTCATAATCCCTTGCAAGGCACGATAGGGTCTTAGTCTCCATTAGGTCATCGAGGGGACGCTTGCAAAGTCGGGTCATGGATCGTGGAAACGAATTGACATATACAACAACTGCTTACGCAGCACGCACGCACACATGAATAATTAACTTATTTTTCAAACGCTGTATTCTGTGCTCTGAACACTTTTTTTTAATTGGTTGCTTCAAGTTACTTTCACTGAGGTCGAGTTGCCCTGTAAGCTTTGTATTTATTACCTCTCCACCCTCCCGACTGTGATAACCCTTTATAAACTAGACAATCAGAGTTTTTTATTGGGTTAGAAAAACTCGCATATATTAGATAATAAAAGGGTTAATTTCGTCTAATACAGATGAAGGATAATTATAATATTAATTATAATTTATAATTACAGTAATAAGAAGAAATAAATTCTTTCTTCAAGATGGCGTACTGTGACGACATGCAATTTGTACAAAAACTGGCAATCGAATTATTAAATAGTAACAATCTGATATAAACTTTTCACATATAAATTATGAATGAGTATGGTGTGAATTTATATTTTGGTTTTCTATAGTTATACTATTTTGTTTGGTGTAATGCACAAATTGTAAGAAAATTTCCTTAAGGATAATAAAGATTATTTTTTTATTATTATAAAAGTATGATAATTTTCCGGAATTGAAAAAAAAAAGTCATTGCTAAGATTTTGTATGTGTATGTGTGTGTGTTTTTAATTTCGAAAATCATAAATCTCTTTTCCTTTGCCCTTTTAAAAACTGTAAATATCCATTGTGGTCATTTTAATTAAAGCAGCCTTTCTATTTTTCGACCCTAATGACCCGAGTCTCAATTCGCATCAAGAAGGATAATAAGTTATCTTAACTATTTTTTAGCCTAGAAACAAGAAATTAAAAATAATAAGCTTCGATTATTTGCTTTATAAAATAAACTGAACTATCCAATCATTTGTCCGCCTATTCAAACCATTACAGAAGTGATCGGTCTATTTGCACAACTGAAGATGTGGTCTATCTATTCAAACCAACAAAGACTGTGAACATTTCCTGTTTCAGCCAATCAGCGCTAGGGTGTGCTGAGTGACGAGAATTTCAGCCAATCAGCGCTAGGGTGTGCTAAGCACTGTTAAGGCTAGAATGAAAGAATAAATGAGCCTCGTTTATTTAAAATTACCGTGTTTAGTATAAATGCCCTTGCTTCTGTGAAGATTTCATTAGTTTCGAAAGAGTGCATGTTCTTAGTGAAGAATGTTTCCATGAAACTGAGGCTGCTTTGATCTTATCACACACACACACACAAAATGCTTTCATTTTTAGTTACAGATTTTTTTGTTGCATTTTTCATTGACGTTTTTCCACTTAAACGTTGGCCCTAAATACCATCAGTTCCATCCCCTCCCCAAAGGATTTACAACGATCATATGAGCATATGAGAGCGTCTTAATAAACTTAGAAATCTATTCCATTTCCGGTCTGAATAAACACCGAGTCGAGTATAAACAAATTGTTTAATTAATGCCCCTGTTTTGGAGCACAAGCTTAGAAGTTTCTAAAATTTTCATAAGCTGAAATTGAGTCCGTGAGTAGGTTGGTTGATTATAAAAGCAACTTGCCAGATATTTAAAGAGAAATTCACAAACTGGGTGTTCTCACTCACAATGAGCAATCTAAAACACGTAAACACAAAAGGAACATACATCTATGAATTTTCAGCAAAACAGAACAAAGCCCTCCGATCAAGTTGAAATTGCATAAATTATTTATTGGCAAAGACAGGGCACGAATCAATCAAAACAAAACAAAAAAAAATAGTCCATTAATTTCTATTAATTAACCCTCAAAAGCCCAAGGTGTCTTAGATTTGTGTATAAATATTGTTTGATACCAACAAGGGATATTGTTCCTTAAGTACTCACTGATACAAGCTTAGAGCACTGAACACGTTATTTCTCCCGCATTTCAACAATGTCTATGTTGTGTCTAATAAAACGTGATTCGATGAAAAAAAAATAAAACCATCAGTCAATTAATTATTGGTAACGTATTACTTTGTTTGAAATTGAATATGGGAAATAAATTCTACATTATTGAGAGAAACAGTTCTTTAAAAAAAAATTTTGCTTGTTAAGTATAGAGTAGAAAGAAGACAAATCGGTCTACAAGTTCAGTGTATTCACCAGAGTGTACCGTACTAGAATAACTACCGCCTGTACACATGACATGGAATAAGGGTCTTGCAGTTTTACATACACTATCATTCATTCATTCACCCTCTCTCACACACACACACACGCCAAACAAGTTTTCACGGGCAACAAAAAAAAAGGTGTCAAGATGACTTAAAATCTAGAAAAACAAAACTATTATTGCACAGGCCAAAGACTAAACAATTAAAAAAAAAGTTTTCAAAACAGCTAAGTCTGTAACATGAAACCCTCTCGTGGGGGACATAACTACACATTTACTAGCGTAAGGTGACTTCGGGTGCGAGCAAGCTGTGTATTATTGCGCGCATGTGTGTAACCGAGACCAAGCGGTATGGTAGGCATGAACACTGGCCTGCGACGTCACAACCTGTGGGCAGTGGAGACCAATAGCTTGTTGCCTCGTCGTATAGACCTGTGACAAGGTAACGAGCTAGTGGTCTAAACTGCCCACAGGTTGTGACGTTGCAGGCCAATGTTCAGGGCTTCTACGACAACAATTGGCCTTGGTGTAACGCGCTCTTTATGTAAGTAGGCGTACGAACACTATACGGTCGCAGTGGGTCCCGCGCTTTCATAGGCCCCGCGCTAATTCTAGGTGTAATTATTAATTTGCAAAATATATACGAAAAAATCCTTGAAATCTTCTGAATTTATTAAAATCTCCTGAAAACTCATAAAAATCGCCTGAAAAACAGACAATATGACATTTGTGTGAGTATAAAATGTAATCATCAGGCGAATTTTCACCTTCATCGGAAGTTCCAATACATTATTTACTTTTATAGTCACCGGCATAGGTTACAAGGATCATAAAGTAAAGTTAATTTGATCGCAAATAGTACTTAGTAAAGAAGTAATAGAGTTCAAAGTCGATTTTTTTTGTAATACAAAATCTTAATTTTCACTTATTATACTTATTCCCACACAGAGTCAGACTTTAGGCCCCGAGAAATCAGTTTCGCATGGGGCCCCGCAGTTGTTAGGACCGGCCCTGTTCAGACCTACTACGTCAATTGATTTTCGTGTAACGCACACACACATTGAAAAAAACAAAACAATTGCTTTGTTATATGTGAGCTCTTATTGTGCCCTGACAAAAAAGAGCTCTTTGATGATTGGATGTTTATGATCACGTGATAGACAAACCCGTGCATGCCCTACTTGGTTTGCTCGACTTAAATTTCTCGGAATAAAGGTTCTATTTATTTTTTTTTTTACTTGGAAGTGAGACTATCTCCACACAGCCCCCCCCACCCCACCCCGCGCTCGAATGCGGTTGGGGGTCGGGTTGATGGCAATGATTACATAACTTACAGCAAAACACTGGGAGTCCTTTATCTTCCCGCCCCTCGTTGACTCAGTGCCCCAGTGGTCACATGACCTTACATCCACCTCTAAGGTCAACATGAAGACGTTTGCGAAGGGCGTATCCGCCCATTGGGTCAACATATAAATGGATTTCAGAACGAAGAACATTTCTAAAATAGTTTTCCTCAAAACCATTGAAGCATCTTTTTGTAACACCAATTTTTTTTTTGTCTGTAATCATACACTCTGGTAACATAAAAAAAGTCTCTCTTTCAGACCATGTAGTCTATAGGGCAGATGATGTAAAGGTCATCTGATTCTGTGGCCAACGGTTAATGGTGTCATGTGGCCAGCACAACGACCAACCGCCTTTATTTTTCCCCAACTAATGACAGGTACCCATTAGCTGGGTGGACTCAATGGCGCCCGAAAATCCCGAAATTAAAAATGCCAGCCTTCACCAGGATTAGAACCCGGGACCTCCGGTACGGAAGCCAAGCGCTTTACCGCTCGGCCACCGCGCCCTCCCTGGGAACATAAAGACAAAGCAAATGTAGACAAAACTGCGATTGACCAACCTAGCCATGTCTGGACCAACCTACCCATGTCCGGTTGTATGCGGTCAGATATGTCGTCAGTCTGGTTCGAAGTTTGACCAATCGTTATAGTAGACCAGTGAATTGGCAACAAGCTACTGGTCTAAACTGCCCACAGGTTGTGACGTATCAGGTCCTTGTTCAAGCCTACTATAGCGATTGGTTTCACTTTAGTACGGCAATACAGTGATGTGCATTGTAACATTTCTAGTCTGTTGATTATGTTGCTTAGTGTGTCGTAGTGGCTGTTATTTATTTACTAATCAAAGTGCCACATTATTTAGGAACTCCTGTTGTTCGTGAGTTTGTGTTGTTAAGCCGTGTTTGTAAAGGCCTGAATAGGAGAGAGAATCGTGACAATATGCTCAATAAGTTTTTTTTATTTGGAACTTTATTTCCCCTTTCTAGCACTTGTGCTTTGTGGCTAAACAAAAGAATGAAATTATTGACTACCAATCAACTTACTATCAATGTACACATCCAAAACTTATAAAAAAAAAAACAAAACAAAACAAAAAAAAAACAATGTCTCAATGTTTCAAAGAAAAGATCTCTGGACCTCACAGCCATCTTCTTTCTAGAAAATATAATTCTGCTTGTTTTCAACAAACAAAGAAGGAGTACATTAATTAAGAAGCATGACTTTTTTTCAAACTGCTTTTTTTTTTCTAGACTGCTACCTACATCTACATTCTACAAGAAGCTAGGTTTTACTTTCTTGGGAGAATGCATCCAATGTGCAGTGAGTCACTGATCCCCCCTTTTGTAATTTCAAATTCTTCCTAATCAACATTTAGGGGCCACCGGATCCAGTCTAAATATAGACAAAGAAAGTAACAATGTACACTTGGAATTATACAAAAGTTGTATCCGCTAATTTCAGGGCGTTTTGACATTTTGATTGTGTCCAATCAGCGGCGGACTGACTATATGGGCATTTGGGCAAATACCTAAATGGGCCGGTAGGACCACCAAAAGAGCCGGTAGGACCACCAAAATTGTTTTTTAAAGGTTTTATAATATTATTCTAATCTACTAATTTGATCTAACACATTTTCAGAAATAATGTCACAGCATACATCCGTATACAGTGCTAGTAGTAGTAGTACCTACTGCTAGAGAGGAGGATCCTAGCAATGGAAATGAGATGCTACAGAAGGATCCTAGGCATCACATTTAAAGACCGCATCACAAATCAAGAGATTAGAGACAGGGTTACGGCAGCGATCGGACCCCATGATGACCTGCTAAATACTGTGAAGAAACGAAAGCTCAAAATGTAACAAGATCTTCGGGACTCGCAAAGACCTTCCTCCAGGGAACAGTACCAGGAAAAAGAAAAAGAGGCAGACAGAGAAAGCGGTGGGAAGATAACATCAAAGAATGGACAGGCCTACCATTGAACGAGGTTTTAATCAGGGCAAAGGATAGAGAGGAATGGAGAAAGATGGTCCACAAGTCTTGCTTGGTGCCCCAACGGTCCACCAGACTAAGGGATAGGTAACAGGTAACAGGTAACAGTAGTAGTAGGCTTCATCCTTTTAGTGCCTACATACTGAGCGATTAAAACGCAGCATAAGGCCTATGTTTCTTTTAAATATTTTGAGTTCAGTCTGTGCATGTGCACAGATATCGATATTCAAAACTAAACATAATGATGTTGAGGACAGGCATGCCTTTCAGTGGATGCCCATTATATGATATTCAGTGTATAGGCCTGGTTGTATAGAAATGCCCATTATAGCATATGCAGTGTATGGGCCTGGTTGTATAGAAATGCCCATTATATGATATGCAGTG
>JADKLZ010003886.1:1240867-1252609 GCA_021533235.1 Biomphalaria straminea | reverse complement strand
AACATAGTCGTGATTAAGAAGTGCCCGCTTCTTACATGCAGGCAACATTGTCGCTGGCAACGTTGCCGTGATTAAGAAGTGCCCGCTTCTTACATAGCAGGCAACATAGTCGTGATTAAGAAGTGCCCGCTTCTTGCATGCAGGCAACATTGTCGCTGGCAACGTTGCCGTGATTAAGAAGTGCCCGCTTCTTGCATGCAGGCAACATTGTCGTGATTAAGAAGTGCCCGCTTCTTACATGCCCATAAGTCATAAATAATAACTTCCGAATTTACGTCAGTGCGACTTTCAAAAGACTTAACGTCCACAAACTCAAGACTATGGGCCTACACTTTTTAAAACTAAAATATGCCTTGTAAATATTGTTCTTAAAATGACATTAAATGTACAAGTAGGCCTACTATTTCTTTCTACTCAAATATGCCATCCTTTTGGATATAAATCCTGCCCCGGAACCTCCACATATTTAATCCGGCCTTGTCTATTTTAATAGCCGACGCTTAACGATAATCATTGGCCTCCTTCAGTCGTAGAACGACTATGGTTCATCTCGCACACTTCCTCGTGTGGCTGTGGAGCCCTATTTTGGAGAGACACTCCCGTCCACAAGTATCGCAGGTAAAGGTGGTCTTCGCTACAGTGGTAGAGGAGCTGGCCATTCTCCGCGTTGTCCGCTTTTCTTCCAGAGCTGAGGCCCATGCTCTTTCGCTGTCCATAGCTTTCTTGGTCACTGTCTCTCTCCATCTGGTGCGGTCTAGAGCTATGTCTTCCCACTGGTCAGTATTGATGTTCACTGATTTGAGGTCACGTTTTATTACATCTATGTAACGGAGGTGGGGGCGACCAGTTTTTCTTGAGCCTGTCGCAAGTTGTCCGTAGAGGATGACTTTCGGTATGCGATTGTCCTCCATCCGGCGAACATGTCCAAGCCAACGCAGGCGGCGTTGTCTGAGGGCTGTAAAGATGCTGGGAATACCTGCTTGTGCAAGGATCTCTGTATTGCACACTTTTTCTCTCCATGTGATTTTCAAGATCCTACGAAGACATCGCAAATGGAATGAGTTCAGTCTTCGCTCTTGCTTTGCGTAAGTGGTCCATGATTCACTGCCATACAGCAGCGTGCTCATAACGCATGCCTTGTAGACTTCCATTTTGGTCGCTGTAGTTAGCTTCTGGTTTTCCCAAACTCTTGACCTAAGTCTAGCGAAGGTCGATGCAGCTTTCCCTATACGTTTTTTTTATCTCCTCATCTAGAGAAAGGTCGTCTTGAATTGTGGATCCTAGATAGCAGAATTCATTTACGGCATCCAGCTTGTTATCATCTATGAGGATGGAGGGTGGTGCTGTAGCAGGGGGTCCCATAACATTTGTTTTCTTTGTGCTGATAGTTAAGCCATATTCTTTACAGGCCTGAGAGAAGCGGGACATCAGTAACTGAAGTTCCTCCTGTGAGTGTGCCACAACCGCTGCGTCGTCCGCGAAGAGCATGTCTCTTATGAGGGTTGTTCTGGTTTTAGTTTTGGCCCTCAGTCTAGCAATATTTAGAAGTTTGCCATCGAATCTGGAATGGAGATATATGCCTTCGGTGGAATTATCAAATGCGTGGTGGATTAGCATTGAAAAGAGTATTCCAAAAAGGGTTGGAGCAAGGACACATCCTTGTTTTACTCCGCTGTTTATATTGAAACTTTCGGAGCAGGCGCCATTGAACTGTACTGTACCCATCATATTTTGGTGGAAAGAAACAATGATATTTAGCAGCTTGGGTGGACAGCCTATTAACTCTAAGATTTTAAAGAGGCCTTCTCTGCTGACAAGGCCAAAGGCTTTGGTCAGATCGATAAATGCGATGTACAAAGGCATTCTTTGCTCTCTGCACTTTTCCTGAAGTTGACGGATAGAGAAAATCATGTCAATTGTGGATCTCTCTGAGCGAAAGCCGCACTGTGATTCTGGATAGACTCGATCAGCAAGTTTTTGTAGCCTGGGGAGTATCACTCGAGCAAAGACTTTGCCTACGATGCTTAGGAGAGAGATTCCCCTATAGTTGTTGCAGTCGCTTCTGTCGCCTTTATTCTTGTACAGGGTGATGATCTTTGCATCCCCCAGATCCTGTGGCACAGCACCTTCTTGCCAACATTTACAAAGCAGTTCATGTAGAGGTTGGATTAGTGTAGTTTTACACTGTTTTAGAAGATCTGGGGGGATGCCATCGCATCCGGGTGCTTTGCGGGCAGCCATGTTGTCTATGGCTTTGTTGAGCTCTAACAGGGTGGGTATTTCGTCTAGCTCGTTCATGATGGGTAGCTGTATGATAGCCTTAAGAGCTGAGGCAGAGACTGAGCTTGTTGTGGCGTAGAGTTCGGAGTAATGTTCGACCCATCTATGCATTTGTTGACACTTGTCTGTGATAATTTCCCCAGTGGTTGATTTTATATATATATATACACGTAATATGTAATCAATTTACGTAGAAATGTAAACAAGCTCATAAACTTCAATAAATTTTAAAAAGAAATGAAGCAACTTTTATATAGTTTTAATTTAAATTAAATCTAGACTTTGAAGTTTGAAGACTATATGCAAAATTTCCCCAAACATTTATTATTAAACTTTTTAATCGATAGTGCCTTTTATTCGTTTTTTTCCCGAACGTGATCGATAGTCCTTTCAAGAAAGCGATAGTTCTTTCTAAACCAGTTCAACTCAAGAGTTTTCCCCATGCGACCAGTGAGCTTGTAATTCTTTTCTCAGCGATATAGGCCTACAACAACTGTTAAAGTTCTAGGAAAATCTTTTTTTTTTTTTTTTTTTTTAGTTCAGTGTCCAGGTAGGTTTCTGAAGGCGCCGCGCAAGTTACTTTGCCTCACCGTGGCGCCGGCGTGGAAACGGCTCACTAGGGGAGGTGAGCTAGGCGAAAAAGTAACAAACAGGACCCCCGTGGGGGTGCCTACGGGAAAGACGAGAGTCTGCCCATTACACTGAGCGGGGTTGTAAGAAAGCTCCCACGGCCCGTCACCACATCCATGCGCTGTTCCTCAAGGGACTGTCTCATCAATGGCAAATCCCGCACAGTTAGCTTGGTATAATGAAGGAACATGGGGGTGGCCCCCGGTGCCACTTGGCCTTCGGCCATGATTTCTAGTCCATGCGTCGGAGTGTCATTGGTATCGGAAATAGCAATGCCCTATAGCAGTGATGCCCAAACTACGGCCCGCGGGCCATATCCGGCCCGCGACGGTGCTCCATCCGGCCCGCCGAAGCGTTGGCAAAAGTGTAGAAAATCCACTCTCACAAAAATAAGTTTGAAAAAAAAATATCTTTCTCTACATTAGGGTAAACGGATTGGTATTGATAATAAAGCCACCATATTTTGTTTTATTAACATAGAGTGTTTCTTTTGAAGGACATTAACAGCTTTATAAAATCAAACACATAAATGAATCGGTATTTTTGGTTTGAGACGCGATTTCTAGATGAGTCGATGAGAATATTTACCAAAAATAACCATTTTCAGACGGCAAATACATAACAAGAGTTTTCTAGCAGAGAGGGAAGAACTGTGTTCTGAAAAGAAATATTCCTGTTGACGTTGTCAACCTTTCTCTTGAATATACAAGGCGAGATAAAGAAGATATCTCCATACATTCAAATTTAACAGACAAACAAGATTTCGAAATTTCTTCTATTGCCGCCGACGAATCTACAAACTTATCTGATACCGCTCAAAATCTTGGTATTAATTAGCGGTAAAAGCAACAGTTTTGAAATCAAAGAAGTTTGTAGTTATGAGGGGTGTGCGTGGGACCACCACTAGCAAAGGTCAAGTTCTTTCAAAGAAGTTTCAATCGTTTCAGAGGATCTTTCTCTTACTTGGGAGAAATTAGTGGAAGTGACTACTAAAGGTGCCACAAGTATGGTTGACAGCAAGAGTTATTAGAAAAGTTCTTTAGTCAAATGGAACCGAGCCTCTGTGGCTTTACTGAATTATTCACCAACAAAATCTATGTGGCAAGGTGTTCATTTAATGATAATCGTGTTCAGATGGAACAAAGTTCGTGGTTTCAAAAATCTGTCTGCGGCCAATGTTTCAAGTGTCCAGACAGAGCTAGAACTGGTTGACTTACGAAGCTAAACATCCCTGCTTGACAAATTTCTAATTATTCAGATAATGGATTTCTACGCTGAGTTGCGTTTAGAAACATTTCTAAATCTCCAAAAACAAGCGTTAACAATGATAACAATAATTATTTATTTGTGACAAAAAAAACTTTTCAGTGATGAATCGGGTGAAACACATTTTACGTAATCGTCTTACGGACGAACATTCCAGAATTTTAGATTCAGGCTCCAACTGGGCGTCTCATCTGTGCAGCTAGATATTAAAAGCTGGTCTATGATAAACTTTCATGAATCAATGTAAGTAATCGATTCAATAGTTTCTAATAAAAATGGTTTGTCTATTTCCTATTTTAATTTATTTTATTTTTATGTGGCCCGCGACACGACTTTCAACAACTAAAAAGGCCCGTGGACCCATTGAGGTTGAGCATCACTGCCCTATAGTCATTGACTCGGGTCCCTCTCAGACAGACCTGTGGTCCGCAGGTTTTTTTTTTTTTTTACTGTTTGGTCTTTTGTTCTCAGATGAGAGTCAGACAGGTTTTTTTTTTCAAACTTAGTGCTCGAAGAGCTTTGGCTCAGCACTTAAGACTATCCAGCGGTTTCTGAAGGTTCAATAAAGTTTTGAGGCATTGTAAAAAAAAAAAAAAACACGGTTGCGGAGAGTTTTAGTTTGGATATGCCAGCGGCTTTAGAAATATGTGATATTGGGCAGACCCAAATAGGCTACATAAAACGAGAAAAAAAAAAAGGTGTGGTTCACTAATATAGAATGGCTTGTAAACAGAGGCGGACTGGGTATCAAAATCGGCCCGGGCATTGCCATATAAACCGGCCCACAAACGAATGGCATGTTTTATCATGGGCGTAGCCAGGATTTTTTTTTAGATTTTTTTCTACCCCCCTTCCCTCTGCAATGGATATGTATTTAATTAATCTACAATAAATTCTGACCTTTCATTCTTTCGGACATTTTTTTTTAGCCTAGAATAGGTTCTACTTTTAATTATTGGAAAGACAGTAGGCCTACACACCACCAAGGACAGAGAGTCTGGGGGAGCGCTGTGAGGTCCTTTCATATTCTTGTTGAATTTCAAAAGAAAATAATTGAAAAAAATATTTACAAATTAAAAAAAAAAAAGGAAACTTGGTTGGGCCTCCGTGTCTTGCTGCTGTCACTTTTGTTTTTTAAAGTTGTCTGCATTGAATTTGTTTTTTCTTTGGTCGCGACCAGACCGGCCCATTTGGTACCGGCCCACCGGGCATTTGCCCGTTTGCCCATATAGCCAGTCCGCCCCTGCTTGTAAAGGGGTCCATGAACTGAAAATTCTGTGAACTTCTGCCATATCACAGACCTAGATCTATGTACAAATGCAATTCAAACAAGGGAAATCAATCTAGATCTACAATTGTAATCAGTCATTTATTGAATGTCAACAAACAACAGTCCATAGAAAAACTAAAACGTAATGAAATGATCAGAAAGACATGAAAAGATAGAGGCACTTTTCTTATTCATTATTATCTTTTCGGTTAACCATCTTTTCTTATGCTAGAACAAATTTGATCTAGATATCTAGGTCTAACCTTCTTATAAGATCTAGATTGAAACCCTATTATTTTTTTTTATTGAGAGAGATCTATATAATATGATGTATGTGTCAATATTTAGGCCAGTGATCCCAATCTTATGTTTCTAAGGACAACTAAGATGGCTGACAATGAGGTTCGAACCCGTTAAATATAAACAAAATAAATTAAACTGAGTGCTTTAGAGAAAATTAGATTTTATCACAGTATGAGTATCGTATTTTATTTTGAGTAAAAAATATTAAGAACATTCAATCATTTTAATATAGCTTTTTATATAGATCTATTAGATATATAACTTTATTACATTACAGCTTGAATTAAAGTTTATTAAAGTTTTAATTTAACAATTTATTTAAGTAATGAAGTAATCTTAGTAATGTAATTAAATTATTATTGTAATTATTTAATAATAATTATGAGTAATATGATGCTTTATCATTTACTGTACTATAGAATATTAGGTCTAGACTCTACATATACAAAGTTTAGAGTTTAGTTTAGTAATAGGCCCTAATAATACTAATAGTTATTAGTTAACTTTAACTTTAAGATTAGTAAAGTAAAGTTCCCCTTTAAGAGGTGCCCAATGATTCTGAAATAAAAATCCAAGTCTTCACCATTAGTAATTTAGTTTAATTTTACTTAAAAGCTTTTCTATACAAAGCATTTTTTAATCTAACATCATTTATTTCTAGGCCTTATTCTAGTCATTCAAAAATTATTGGAGAGTCTGATGTCAGTTATCCAAATAGTAATATATAGACTTAATGTAGATCTAGATAGTTAAGTTGTTCAAGAATATGATTATCTCAACTGGGGCTTTCTAAGCTAGAAAAAGTCTCAATCTAGATGATCTTATCTTATATAACATAGATGTAACTTCAAAAAAGAAGAGGGTTATGTCCTACTCGTCATTCAGTCATACATGCATATTAACCAATGACTTAAATTCTGCCAAGTCACTGGTTTTCCTGGCTAGCTCAGGCAATCCATTCCATGCTCTAATAGCACTAGGGAAGAAGCAGCATTTGTATACAAAATTGTCCTAGCATATGGTGGGAAGAATGTGTAATTACCTTTGTGTCTTTCTGAGTATTTTATTACATTTTGTTTTTGTATTTGAAGATTATGGTTCAGTGTTTTATGTATAATTGCTACTATTGGCCTAACCAAGGTTAAATAACATTTTAGTTGTATGTTCTTATTTGATTTGTTAGAAATTTCTTTTAATAAACTCTAATGTTTTTTTTATATTTTTTTATAGTTTCATCAATATGGGGATTCCATGAAGTTTTTCATTTATTATATGTGATACACTACTTATTCATTCATTCATTCATTAACTCCATTTGAGTGAGGGCTTGAGAGGCTTAAATCTTCTCTTGCAAAAGCCCTAGACAGAAACCCTGCTGTCTTGCGTAGTGCATAGGCGTCACCATACAGGTCGAGAATTTTTGGTTTCCCAGACCTGTCAAGGCGGAGATCAGCAAGTCTGGGGCAGTCAAACAGGATATGAGGCACGGTTTCCTCTTCTTCCCCACATCGGGGGCACCATGAGTCAAATTTGGCTATAATAGCTTGCTCAGGCCTGGACAGCCTCCACCACGGTGAAGTGCGGTCATGGCGTCTCATGCGCTCCCAGACTCCACGGGCTTTGGTGGAATTTGCCCTCCCTGGTTGGCCAAGGTGTCTGCAATAGTGTTCCCAGTCACACCTATGTGACTTGGTACCCACTGCATTATCACAGGAATGCCATAGCACTGCTTTATATTGTGTGAGGCCATGATGACAGTGTCGATATTGGTTGGCCATGGTCCAAGGCTTTGCAAAGCCTGTAGTACAGATTTTGAGTCAGTGACCACAACAATTTGTGTTGCCCTCAAATGCCCCTCGCCGAGTTGAGAGTCAATGACCTTTAAGGCTTCACAGACTGCCATGGTCTCCACATCAAACTTGCAAACACTACCATATGGTCCAAAGATTTTAACTGTGTAAGAGTCAAGAAAGTCGATGTAGGCTCCATAGCCTGCTCTTCCAGAATCTATCAATGCCGACCCATCAGTATATGCAAAAATAGCACTGGGCTTGAAGGCATTAACTGTCTCCAGTGCTAGTATTTGAAGGTCGTTAGATAAACACAGTGGCGTACTGAGGGGGGGGAGAGAGCATCCACCCAGGGCGCCGGAGAGTAGGGGGCGCCAAAATGGGTATTACACGCTCTATATAAACTAGGGGAGAGCACCCATGAATAGGCTATCAGTCTCGTAAAGACAGTAAATGATCCACCAAGTTGTTATCAAATGGATGACTCTCTGATGACCTCTGCAATGCAATTGCAATGATTTTGCAATTAATGATTTTGGTTACATTGATTTTGATTCCATTACGGGCTTATCAAATGTAGCAGACAATCTTCATATGAAGTTGATTTCTCGTAGGCCAGAAGTATTTCAGAACAAGGATGCTAATTTTGCAGTAAGTGCAGGCCGTTCAAATGACTTTAACATGGTTTAAACGTAGTCTTCCCAATGGAGAGGAAGTCAACAGATCTTGGTTGCTTTATTCCCCTTCTAAAAAGTCAGTGTACTGTTTCTTTTGTGTATTATTCACTTCAACAAGCAGTAACTCTAGAAAACCTGTATGAAGATGGTACTCAAACTAGTGAGACTTAGAATGATGCACACAGTTTGCTTCAAAATGTGATGAATTTCAATTTCATCACTCTACTTGATTTCTGGCATGCAGTTTTGTCAAAAATTGACCGGATTCAAAAACGACTGCAAGATCCATCAATGAATTTCCATGACACAGCACTGGATTTAGAAGGACTGCAGCAACAGCTAAGTAGCATTCGAGAAGATGTTTGCATCACTGCAGTCAATGCAGCTAAAGTTCTGTGTGAAAAATTAAATTGGGAATTAGGATAGAAGGAAGAATTAAACGTCGAAAACAGATGCCTGGTGAAAATGCTTCATGATGCAGGACTCGGTACGGTTGAAGAAATAACTCGCATTATGAAATCAGTTATTGATAGACTAATCCAGGATGTGACAACACGATTTGGTCGTCTGAAGACGTTAGATGAAAAGTTTGGATTTCTATTCGACATCAGCAAATTGTTTGCTTATGATACCTCTGATGATATTTAACAGCACTGTGCTACACTGGCTGACTTTTATAAAACTGATATCGATGGAACTGAACTGTTTGTAGAAATCAGTGACTGCAGTATGTTGCTGAAAACCCGGCCAGATGCTACCCCAAGCAGCCCATTAGAATTACTTTAATTTATTATTTCATATGGCAATGACATATTTCCAAACTTGTGAATTGCTTTGCAAATTATGCTGACAATCTCTGTGTCAGTTGCTAGCTGTGAGCATTCTTTTAGTAAACTAAAAATCATTTTAACTTATTTGAGAGCTTCAATGGGTCTGGAGCGTCTGTCAGACTTGGCATTGCTAAGCATAGAAAAGGAGCTGGTCGAAACAATTAATTTTGATGATGTCATTGACAACTTTGCTAGTGCAAGATCACGAAAAGTAGTTCTATAAGAAATGGCTAATGTTGCTTCAGATTGTTCATTAACTTTGTTTACAATAAAAAATTTTTAATTTATTGATTGGTGATTGTTTTTATGCAAATATAGATTACACATTCTAATGGGGGGGGGTGCCAACAGACTATGCCGCCCCGGGTGCCTGGCACCCTCGGTACGCCACTGGATGAACGACTTAGCTTAGTGGCATTAGGGTCTGTTAGTTTCAATCGTACATCTGGGGTCGTTGGGCGACACCAAGGGTTGAGGGGATGAAAACGTTGAATGTTTTGTCGGTTGGTGGAGAGGCCAGCTTTATCAGATAGTCTAGTGGCATGATGCATAAAAGACTGCATCTGGATACGTGTTATGCATCTCCAACCATCCACTAGTTTTCTAGCTGGGAGGTATTCATCCAGCCTTTTATACCTCTCAAAGCAGGTCAGTACTGACCTTTCCTCCTAAGGTTTAGTGGACCTATATTAGCCATTATTTCAGTGGCATTCATACTGGACTTGTCCTAAAAGTTCCACAAACAAATCTTAGTGCTTGGGACTGTATTTTATCAAGTTGTTCAAAAGCCACTACTATACTATAGTACTACTATTACAACCTACTACCATGCAAGTATAGGCCTACTATATCTAGTGATAATCTATCTATAATTGAATATTAATGTAGCTTATAGATTGACTCTTTGGAATAAATGTATTATATATAAAAAAATTAAAGACTAGAGATTTAATACTAATGTAATTTGAAAAAAAAAAAGCTGAATCTAGTTTACTAAAAGAGTGAATGAATTAACTAAACCTTATAATTTCTACATCTAGATCTAATTGTATAAGGATAATATAATAATTTAACAAATAAGCTCCTTAAAAAATCATTACTAGATCTAAAATCTAAATCATGTGCTAACCTATTACACTATACAGCATTAAATGGTATTGTCAATACATTTTTTCCTATCTGATTTTTTAGAAAATATGAACTATTCTATTAAAATTTGGAAACACCACATCAAAGAAGAGAATAATATTGAGCCATTTAGTTCGTTCAGTAGGCTATATCCGTTTTTATTACATTGAATTGCTGTAATGTTTGTTAAATGTTTCGGACGTTTATTCCGATTTGAAGATAATGGCACCCTAAGCCAAACCTTCTGCAGGACAACATGGACTGTCAATGGCCAAGGAACCTCAGAATGACAGTCCAGAGCACAATGTCACACAACCACACTGCCATCCTTGCAGAGAAACTACTGTTTCTATTCCTATTAACGTTGCGTTTTAAATACTTAAAACTCAAGTTACTATTTTATTGCCTAGTTCTATTATCTCCTTATTTCAAGCCTTCACCACTTTCAAAGGCAAAGGGGAAACAAATATGTCTCTTATTGGGATACAACCATTTTAAAGTGACACTTTTATTTTTTGGCTAATGCTAGAGATTATATCGGATATTAAGTGCTTGTTGTAATTATCACTTTTCTGCTTTGTAGTTTTTTTATGAATGAAAGAGTTGCACTGATGATGAACTTTACTAGTTTTTCAAAGGGATTGCCAACGTCCCATCTTAACTGTGATTACATGACCCAGTGTTTCTTAAGGTAGTGATCACATAGAAATGTATAGGGTTTATTAAAAGAAATTTCTATAAATCAAATAAGAACATAAAACTAAAATGCTATTTAACCTTGGTTAGGCCAATAATAGAATATGCATCCTCTGTTTGGGACCCCTCAACTCAAGAAAACATTAAGAAACTAGAACAGACACAAAATAGAGCAGTGAGATTCATAACAAACGAATATTCACATTTCACTAGAGTATATAACACCTTTAGTAAAATCACTAAATTTAGAAAGCCTTCAGGATAGAAGACTTAAGAGTAAAGTAGCAATTATACACAAAACACTGATCCATAATCTCCAAATACAAAAACAAAACTTAATAAAATACTCAGAAAGACACAAAGATAAAGGCACATTCCTCGTCCCATATGCTAGGACAAATCTGTACAAATGCTCTTTCTTCCCTAGTGCCATTAGAGCATGGAATGGTTTGCCTGAGCTAGCCAGGAAAACCAGTGACTTGGCAGAATTTAAGTCACTGGTAAATATGCATGACTGAATGCATGACGCGTAGGACGTAATCATCTTCTTTCTTGAAGTAACATCTGTATTATATAAGATAATAAGATAAGTATTGACTATTTCCCTAAGATTTCTTTGATCTAGTCAGAAAATTTCTGATGTTGAAAATAGTGTCTGTACTAGATGAAAGATATCTAGTGTCCAAATGTGAGAAACTATTATACTGTTTTACTGTATCAAGTTTTCTATTTTCTTTTAGTTCCTTTATTTTTAAGGTACAATGATTCTGAGTCTTTGTGTGTTATGGTTTTAAGCAGGAGATTTTGTTAGCATCATTTTCAGTAAATTGGATTTTGTGTGTTATGGTTTTAAGCAGGGGATTTTGTTAGCA
>JADKLZ010003886.1:1200469-1211155 GCA_021533235.1 Biomphalaria straminea | reverse complement strand
GTGGACTAACAATTGGTATCTGGTGTCAGGCCAGTTACATGAAGACAATTTACCCATGTAACCCCTCCCCCAGTCCACTAAGCATGCCAGAACACTGGAGAGGGAGAGAGAGGGAGGAGTAGACTACAGATGTTGCCAATGTGTGACCTCAGTTGTACTGCTTGTAGTCACTGATCATGCTTGTTAGATAGGGCAATAGACCTATATTATAACCATCCCCCCCCATGTCCACTAAGCCTTGGTGTGACTCTGTTACAAACCTAGATTGGAGATACCAAGTGTGGGAAACCTGACAAAGACATGTGTTCTTACTGCAGGTGTAAATGATTTATATATTAGATCTTATATTAAAGATTAAAATATATTTAAAATGATAATTTGTGGAGGTTTCTGTTGACCCTTACACAGTTTCCGGTTTTCCTGACACGAAGGGAAATTGTCCGGTTTTCATTACGCGCGACGATACCAACCCTACACCTCTTTGACATTATATTTAATTTTTACAATGGGTAGTTATACAATACGTTGTATCTATTTTTATTGAAAAAAGGACGAGGAATCCATTGACACTATCAGTTTTTTCATAGGTTAGATCATTACTAAGCTATAACAATTCAAAGTTGAAAATGATCGCAACTTGGCTTAGGTTGTCCGACGACCCTGTAAGCCCTGTTTTAGTATATGTTATTATGTAGACTAGATAAGTCTAGATCTAGAAGTTAGATTGACTCTGTCTAGACTCTAGATCTATTCTGAGTACTATTCATGATTTCATCTTATAAATTGATAAATTCAATTCAATTCTTAGTATTCATTTAAGACAAGTAAAAGTAAAAGACTAGAGATCTAATCAGATTATTAGTGAATCAGATCTATCTATATTTAAATAATTTAATACTATTTATTTAAATATATATAAAATATATATTTATATATAAATATATAATATAGTATATATATATATATATATATATTATACTGATATAAATATTGTCATTATAGATCTATTTCTAGTCTAGACTATTTATTTATAATTTAGAGTCTATAATATAATAACTATATATAGTATTAATAAAACTGTGAGCTGAGTTATAGAGTATGATCAAGATGTGCTAGACAGACCCTAATAAGTTACTACTAGATCTAGATCTAAGCATCCTCATCGTCATTGGCTTCCTTCAGTCCTAGGACGACTAAGGTTCATGTCAAACACTTTTTAAGCGACATGGAAGCCTGGGCATTTTCCATGGTCGGAATGATGTCACCCACACAGCTGTTACCCCTCTCTGGGCAGCATACATACATGACAATACATGAATACATGTCCAGACCTTAGATTAGCCATAGACATATTTTAGAAACATATTTAAACTGTATCCTTCTTAGTTGCCTCAGATACCAGGATATTAGAAGGAAATATTTTAGCATTTATAACCTCAGATCAATTTCTGACAGTGTTGATCTTGGAGAAGTGCTAGGTTTTATCTTCGATGGCTGTAATTAATTAGAACTATAACTTTTAATATTTAAATTAGTGATTATTCAGGCAACTCGTGTGTATTTAAAAGTTGTTTTTAATAGTAGTTAAGTATTGAAATTCTTATTTCCAAGCTCATTGTCTTTTATTTCTGACATCCTGTAGATACTCTCATTGGAACTGAGAAACATCCAAAGGCTAAACTTACCATTTTTTCAAGAAGTACATTATGAGCAAGAAAACAGATACTGGTGACAAGCTACTGTATCATGAAAGACAGGTAAAGGAGTTGTGCGCTCTCCATGCCCTGAATAACCTGATGCAGAAAAAAGATGCCTTTACTAAGAAGGACCTTGACGACATTTGCTTAAGGTGAATTTATCATGCTTTTATAACAGCACCAAAACAAATATGTACTTTGATTTTTCTTTAACTTATTTTTCAATATCTAATTTTAAAGACAATTGGTAACACTAAAAAACAACTGTCTTATTTAAACAAAAACACTCATAAACAATAATTACATTTTTTTTTCTGCTACAAGTCTTAAAACACCTATATATATAATTCTCTCGTGGCTAAAAAGTTTAGACAAGAAGAAGAAGTTAGAAGAAGTAAAGGGAAAGATCATTCTCTTATTTCTGCGGATAGTCACTCCACGAAAAAACAAGAGGGGGGAAGAACAAGTATTTTTTTCACTCGTCGCTACGGATGGCTGCCTGATCATGCAGTTTGCGTGCTGGACCGTCAAACCCTGCCCTCTCCCATCCCCCTTTGTCCTGCTGGAGGTTTGGATTAGGAATTAAACTATTGTCAACTCTGAAGCAGCATTCATAATATGTAAAGCATTTTACAAGCAAATATTTTACAAACGCTAAATAAGAGATCCGGACTTGACTATTGTGACCAAAAAGTCATGGAAAGAGAACAATTAATCCACTATGTAAATTTACAGGTCACTAAAAGCAGGGTCGGACTTAACCATTGTGAGGCCCTTTGCGAAACGAATCATGTGTGTAATGCTAGTATATATGTATGTATATATCATAAAACCTTAACTAAACATTAGGTATACCAGGGAAAACTAATACTAAGGGCTGGTTAAAACCATCACCTGCTCCTAGAAAGAGGATGAATAGCTCTGGAACTAATTATCATCTAATTAGATGTATAAAACTTTCTATTTAAAGTAGACAACCACCAAGAAAAATCACTCTGTGATAGGACATTTAGGATATTTGATATGACACAGATAATATTTAAAACACAATTTTAACAAATGAAACTTCTAAATGGTGGAACATGATGTTGAAATAATTGAACCAACTCACAAACTTAGTAGTATCAGTAGAACATCCTAATCCTTCCAATGTCAAAGTGGTTGTGAGGACACTATTAACAGAAGGACACAAGATCTGGTATCTGTGGCATTTTACATCTCTTGAAAGACAATCTTTTCCCTTTGCAACTTCTTGTGTAATATCTGGTACAGTGGTAGTAATATTAAATGAAGAAAAAGTCAGCTATCATATAGTATCTATTTCTGTGTCTAAAGTTCTGTTTCTTTTAACAAAAAAAAAGTCTCAATGAAAGGATTGACAACCAATATGTTGTTTACCAACTCAAATACCAGTAAACAATAAAATAAAAAGTTTGAATCAAATGTTGTAATTTAACTCTTTCTCTCCGAACAGACGATACCAACGTTGATTCCACCAGAATGTGGTAAATTATTACGAAGAGAAAGAGTTAATTGGATACTTTTTTTTTCTAGGCTGTCTCCTGACACATTCATAAATCCTCATCGTAGCATGCTTGGACTTGGTAATTATGATGTCAATGTTATTATGGCCGCCTTGCAAGAGAAAGGATTTGAAACTATTTGGTTTGACAAACGAAAGTAAGTTGACTTACTAAATAACACAAAATTTTGTAGAATGTAGCTAAAGATTAAAAAAAAGTCTTGACTGTATCTTTCTAGTGAATCGTATTGTGACTACGGAATACAGCTATAATGAAAAAGAGTATCATAATAGTACTTTTGTAATTTGAAAGTTAATTATTTGCATATATTTATAATAATGTGAAAATAATATTATGAAGTTCTATTGTCAAGATTTTATTCTACGTTTCTTTTGTTTCAGAAAAGTGAATGTTTTGATTCCAGATAAAATCATGGGATTCATTTTGAACACACCAACAGATTACAAGTTGGGTTTTGTTAAGTTGCCCATTCACCGCAAGCATTGGATTGCCATTCGGTGGCTGAACGGAAAATATATGAACCTTGATTCAAAATTAGATGCACCCTCTGCCATTGGGGATGAGGCAAGTCTTTTGGAGTATCTGGGATCAGAGTTAAGTAATGGGGACAAAGAGTTGTTACTGGTGGTTGTGAAAGAGGTGTATGACAACTCTTTGTGGCGTAGGGACAGCGAAGGTGGGGAGAAAAAAGAGGCTCAAACATCAAATTCATCTGGGAGTTCACCAAGCAATTCATCTTGTGCAGGCTCACCTGGTAGTAACATTCTCAAGGATAAATCTTTAGCTAATGGTGCTGTTACAATTACTGACTTTCGAACACAAGACCATGTTTCTAGCTGATGTGAGATATTTATTAGATTGTGGGTTTAAATTCAGGCAAAGTATTTATGAATAAAAGTGATTCCGAATCGCATTTCAAAGCAAATCTTTGGGACCATGCAGTGAAAAAATAACTTACAGAATTTTTCTTATTGGTTCATGTTAATTTGAGTTTCATTTAAAATATACAATTTCATCCTTGCTCTTCCACCCATATATGTAACCACAATTATTGCTTTTTCGGCAATTCATTCTAAGTTTTATTTATTGTGAATCTTAGTGTCTTCTATATTTTAATACAGGTGACTTTTCAACTTGCTTTTGGCACCAGTTCCCCTTTTAAGAGCTTAGTACTAAAATTATTGTGCCAGCTTGACTGTTTTTAATACATGCAATACTTAACGATGTTAATATTGTCATTCTTGATGCTAATCATAAATGTGGATTTATTTATTCTTTAATTAAAATCTTGGTGTTCTAATATGTGATTTACATGCATACTTTTTTAGAGTTAAAAGTAATCTAGTGCCTGAATGTAGTGAATATACCAATTGGCATCTACTACTTCTTATACTCTTCTTTCTGTCCCTCCATAGCATTGAGTCCCATTAGCATACAGCTGAATCTTATTGACGATCCTTGTATACCTTTAGTCTTGGTCCTTTTCCGCATTGAAACTCTCTCTGGTCATGTTGTTATGTGACTTTAGCATAACTATTTTTGTAATTAACTTGAGTGTCAAAAGTTTTGATCTGTTTATTTTTGTTGTTTAGTATTTGATCAAGTTTAGAATCTTTACCTGGCTTTAGACATGTTAGCTTTATGCTTTGTCAGTACAGTATACATAATTTACAATTTACTCTACTATAAAAGTAATGGTCATCCTGGTATATTTCGGTTGTTACCATTTTGCATTTGTTTATAAGCTCTTATAGTTTTTTTTTCTAATTAACATTTTTCTGTTTATGCAAGCCTGACTTGCGATTTGGTAAATAGGGAAATACTGTGTACCATATTTGAATTTCTGATGTGTGGAATATTTGCTGCTAACAAGTGATATCTGTGACATGTATTTTGTTCAATTGTGATCTAGATTTATATTTGTAATAAAACATATGTACTGCTGTTGTTGTTTTTTTATACTTCAACCTTTAATATTAAATCAGTTCTATTTATACAGACTAAAACATAAAATAAAACAAAATCTTTAGGTTTATTGTTTTTCACTACATTATTGTTTCCTTACAAGATGTGTACATATTTTGTTTTCTAATAATTTATTTACAATAGATTTCACCATCTCTATAACAGTTATTTATTTGTTTGTTATTATTATTTACAAATTATTATGCAAGGTTTATGTGCTTAAACAATGTCCTCTCATAACAAATATTTGCCAAGTAAGAGATTATATTTTAACATTTCTCTTTTAGTATGTTATATATTAATTTTGCTTGTCAATTGAGTGTTTCTCCAAATTTGGTTTCTACAGAGTTGATCTTTAAAAGAAGCAATAGCTTAGTTGTTCCTCCCTATTCAATAGATATAAAATTTTTGAGTAAACCACTGGCTGTCCCTGTATATTTACAGATAAAGCTCCTCCTTTATTGTTGAAGATGAGTACAATCTTACAAACTCCCAAGATTGGAAAAGCCAACCCCACAAAAAGCATGAATAGGTTGGGTCATTTGCAGTGTTGCCTGCTCACAAAGCATGAATAGGTTGGGTCAGTTGCAGTGTTGCCTGTATTTACTCTTAGTTGTTGTTTTTTTATTGCTCTTAGTTCTTTGCTGAGGTCCACGCCCTGAAGAGTCATGAGTGTCATTTCCTAGGGACTAGAGATTGGGGCTAATTTTTTTTTTGGTTAAAATAACTTGAACCATACCAGGTAATTAACTACATAGGCTTAAATTTTACAAACTTGCTATATGGTTAAGTAACATTTATACTTTACTGAAACTGGATCCATTAGCAAAAATTGTGTAAAAAGTTTTTCCCAAGTTACATTCCAGTTTTGTATCTTAGTTCAACTGTATAACTGGGATGAAATTATCAGATAAATCCATTGATGCAAAGTGTAGCAAGAAATGGTTAATTCTAGTCACTTGCAAACAAATGGCACACTCACTTTCTCTCACTATCTCAGGGATTTACAACAATATAATAATACTTTGATTAATTACAAATATTATATACACCTTCTTCAAATTATATTGCATTCATTTCTCTGTGATATTTTTCTTCTTCTGTGTTCTCACTATCATGTTGGAGAGTTCATCTAACTAGTCTTCTATCTGCGATAAACTGTGCAATGGCTTTGAGATGTGGCAGCTTTTCTTACAGTTTTTCTTGCACAGGATGTTTTGTGGTTAGTATCTTGTTTGGGGCTCTCAATAAAATTTGCTGCTTGTGCTTTTGAGGACACAGTCTGCTTCTCTGGTGACACACCAGAAGGGCATATTTAAATAGACTAATTATCAGCTTCCATAACATGTATTGTGTAATTTTGTTTGGTTTGAAGGTGAAAAGTTTTATGTTGATCATGTGGGATAGCTTATAAAATGCTTCTGGTTTAAAATGATTATAATTGAGTTTAAATTTTAAGTTTGAAAAAAAACAAAACACATTTCAAAGTGATTTAAAAGGATGAGAATCTCCAGATTTTGTTAGCCATGTGCATCTGTTGACATTGTAGTCTATAAATTTTCTTCAAGTGTAAAAAATGTAATTGAGTTTTTGGAAAATGTTTTATTCAAATTTAGTTTTGCTTAAGGAGATAACTAACTAATTTAATGTTTAGTCTGAGACATAAATGGTAATTTAAGAAGTGACTATATTTTTTTGTTTTTTATCAACATGTATTATTACTTAATGTCTAAAGTAAACATATTGGTATCAACATTGCTTTGTATGTTTGGTAGATTAGACTGTGTAGTTTGGATACAATCAAAGAAAGGCACAAGGAATGTATCTTAGTGCTAACTTGTATACTTTCATATAAAACTAACATTATTTCATTTGGAACAAAATTAAATGTGCCAAACATTGATAGTTTCATTTTACTATTAGATGAATTGGGGGGAGGGGATTTTTTTTTCTCAAGGACAAAGAAGACTGTATTCAGCACTGAACCTTAATCAACTATTTGACCCACTATTTGTCAGCCACTGGGTCACCAACTCTGGAGAAACACTTACCTACCTCCATTTTGTTTTGAAGGCAGCACATTGAATACATAAACATTTATTTTGCTTTTCTGCAATATTGTCTGGGATTGAACAAATGTGTATTGTGATATAACCAGACATCATCTCAGTGATGTTACTGATTTTTAAAAAATTGTTATACTAACTGTCTTTTGCTTGCAGAGAGTTTCTATTATTAAAGTTATTTATATTCTGTCCAAGGCCATTTTTACTTCCTATGGCTTTTAAAAAATGTCTAATTATTTAATTAACCTTCTTTTAAAAATTAATGGTATTCTTGGGGCCATTTTTACATTGTAGCATAATTACTTAGATCCTAACAAGCTGTTCAGTGCATTGGGAGCAAGCTGTGTCCATAGAAATCAGTCTTGAGTAATGTCTGTAACCTCTTCTCAGATCGTGTCCTCTGCCATGAAATCTTCCATAAAAGGTGTTGCGCCAAGTTATATGAGGACATCCCTGATGAGTTTTTGTTGTATTCTCCTCCGTGTTATTTCTACCCTTGGGACTTGCAATTCATTATGTTGAGGACGTGTCCCGCAAACCTCATGCAATGCTCTCTAACAATCTCATTTTGCCATGTATGGGCTGATGGACTTCCTTTTTTTTTTCCAACACCATCATCAGTAATTGGCCCTTCTTAACCCATGTTAGATTATATCTGTTTGATGTTTGCCGCTTCTGTAGCAATTGAGGCTTTACAGGGTGGACTTGTTAGCCCCCATTCTCAAACCTCCTCCTGGGCTTGGGACCGATAATCATTTGTTTGTTCTTAGGTCCATTTTTATTTTGTAAAACAATTATAAATTGTCAGTTTTGTTAAATTAGATTACAATTTTATGTCTGTTTTTTTTTATATTCAAGAGATAAATCTTCTTTTAAAAAAAAATTCTACAATAATTTTTGCAACATTTTACTATAGCTAGATCAAGCTCTAATTGTTATTTGATTGAAATAGCACACTTTGAATCAGTTATTTTTGGAAAATCCATAATGATAAATATTCAAAATAAGTGATATGTTTGGTTATTAGATGCAAGTTCATTTTGTTTTTTATTTATAATTTATTAAAACTTGTGGTTCTAGCCTTAGAGTATTGTTCAAAAATTAGAATTTCAACCATTAACAAGGACTTTGAACCAAAGCTCCTTTATGCTTGTGTACATTTTTTGATGTGCCTATTTATTGGATATACATTTCTTTATTAATTAATGTTAATTTTGTATCGAGTTTAAAATTGCTCTCAAAAGTTTTATATAAATCTTATCTATGCTACTCAATAGAATTACAATTTAACAACTGCAATCATTTTATTTCTTTTAGTTTACTCAAGTTGGTCACATTTTAATATGAATATTTTTTATTTTTCTTTACGGTATACTTTTACGGTATACAGACGTGTGCAAACGTGACATGAAGCTATTTAAAATCGACACTAGCAGCTGGGAAGAGGTGGCTCTGGATAGATCCACATGGAAAGAGAGCATAAGAGAAGGGTCTCGGATTGCAGATGCCATACACAAAAAAGTAGAAAGAAGGCTGAAAATGTAGCTCCGCCTGGTGATTTTATATGCCCAACCTGCAACCGCAGCTGTGTATCAAGGATTGGCCTCTTTAGCCACACAAGAAGTTGCAAAGGGAAAAGATCGTCTCACGAGACGTAAAATGCCACAGTAATATGAATAATTACTCAATAATTAAAATAAGATTGAACAAGGAGACTATACTGAAAGTAGTTGGTGAGTCACACTCTTATAGCAAAGGCTTCTAACACAGGAAGTGCGTAATAACAATAATAAGGCTTGTCTTTGAGTCCCAAGATTAGTGAGGAATACAGTATTTCCCGTGACTGCGCAGCCCTAGCTGTGACCTACACATTTTGCCACAAAATAACCATTGTCCGCAGGTGGTCAATTTAGATTTTCTTTTCAGGAGGTGCATAGCCAAGTGGTGAAGCGCTTGGCTTCTGAACTAAGGGTCCCGGGTTTGAATCTGTGTGACAACAGGGATTTTTATTTTTTTGGGATCAGCTGTAATGGGTACCTGACAATATTTGGGGCAAAGTAAAGGTGGTCTGCCATTGTGCTGGCCAAACGAAACCATCATTAGCTGTGCCCCATAGATCGCAAGGTCTTTTACTTTCAAAAGTTATAAAGGTCAAAC
Source organism: Biomphalaria straminea (assembly GCA_021533235.1). NCBI lineage: Eukaryota > Metazoa > Mollusca > Gastropoda > Planorbidae > Biomphalaria > Biomphalaria straminea. The sequence goes on along the minus strand of JADKLZ010003886.1, from coordinate 1,201,726 downwards.
TATAGTTTTCCTTGTGTGGCCAGAGCGCTAGCAATTCTGATCTCATTGATAAACATCCTGTTAAATTTGGAGGAAAATAGTTTGAGTCGTTTTTTATATCTATGTCCAGGCTTCCCACCTTTCCACCTAGAAAAATGTTCATTATCAAGTGGAACAAAAAAAAAAAAAAAACTAAAGCAAATGATGATTCTATTTTGAAAAATTATAACGGTCAAACCAGAGTTTTCCATGTTTGACAAATATCGTAAATTTTCCCCAAAGATGTATATAGGGCCTTGACATAAACTGTGAAATTTCTAGGGATATAAGGATAGCTGTTTTCAAGATCTGTGTCCAGGTTTCAGCCATGAAGAGTTTTCAAGCTGATAGGAGGAATTGTAAATAGTGTCCCTCATACTGGGGACATTATTTTAAGAAAGAAAAGTATAAAAATACTTTTTGTTAAAAAGACAATACCGGTTTCTTCTTTATACAACTTATAGACTAAGAATACGGTGCACATGATGTTCCTGAACATTAATTTATTAAATTCTTATAATAGGAATAGGGCCTACTTGCGGAATGGCTGCCTGGTCGAGCGGTTTGCACGCTGGACTGTAGTTTCGATTTATCAATGGTCTCTGGTTCAAACCCTGCCCGCTCCCATCCCCCGTCGTCCTGCCGGAGGTTTGGACTAGGAAGTAACTATCTTCAAATCTTAAGGAACATGCAAAACGTGTAAAACATTTTACAAATACATGAAGCCGTATAAATCTATACAGTCTGTTCAAGATAAAGATTTTCCAGTTCTCTAGCCAAATTTAAATTTCATTTTTTATATTTTGAAAAATTATAACGTTCAAACCAACGAGCTAGTTTTTTTCCCCAGCTAGGCTAGATAGGCTAAATCAACTGTCAAAATTTACAAGGAAAGTCGTTAGAGCCGATTTCGAGAACCGTATGTGTCCACCTTTAGCCCATCTCCGCTTGTGCGACCTCAATAGAAGTATTGTACAAATCAAACAAAGCATTAGGCATTATGCATTATGGTTTATTTAAATAAATTGTAACAAATCAAACAAAGCATTAGGCATTAGGGTTTATTTAAATAAATTGTAACAAATCAAACAAGATATAGTAGATCAAGATTGGAATATGCGTTCTCTATTTAGGACCCATTAACTTAAACATCAAAAACCTGAAACAGACGCATGGCAGAGCCTTGAGAATAAAGCCCATATCAAACTGGAACAGACGCATTGCAGAGCCTTGAAAATT
>JADKLZ010003886.1:1170653-1184275 GCA_021533235.1 Biomphalaria straminea | reverse complement strand
ATATATATATATATATATATATATATATATATATATATATATATATAAATGAGTCCTTCTGTCTCGGAAGACAATGGATGAATTTGGAGTGGCCGATCAAGCCAATTCTGGATCGGCATAATTTGCCACAGTTCGTGCATTTATATTCCTCAGTTTTAGGGCTGGCTGACAGCAGGGCAGCTTTCTTTTTCATTCTCTTGGCAGATGCAGCTTCATTTCTTTTCCATTCAGCAAAGTTCGTACCAGCACGCACAGTCTGTCTCCATGCTATTTTGTTACATATATGTAATATGGAAACAAAATGACCCCTCAGTCAAACCCACCCCTGAAAAAATCCTTGCTACACCCATGGTTGATAAATATATTAACATTATAATTTAAAATATAAACATCTGTATAAATATTTAAAGAATGAGTTTGAGAAAAAAAAAAATTGTTCCCTGCTGAATTGCTAGTCCAGTCTTTATAGAGTAATCTAGAGCATTGTGGCTAGTAAAATAAAGTGCATGCTTTGCATGTGAATTACTGTCTTTTGATTGGATCCTTTGAATTGCAGGTTAACTCTTGCCCTATGTGCCGTCATGAATTACCGACAGATGATCCACAGTATGAAGAATTTAAGAAACATAAGGTAAGTTGGGACTTTTTATTTTCATTCTATAACAGACATACATTTATCAAGTGTATAGGTCACCCTTTAACTCTTTCTCTCCTAATTGACAATACTCTAATTGATTTGGCCACATCATTTCAGTTGAATGGACGATATTACCATTGATGCTTTAAAATTTGTTTGTTTTTTCTTCCCCCATCTTTCCCAAATTGTTTTTAATGGGCTTAAAATTTTATCTGGAATAGTTTCCCTTTGTAAAACTTCCGGATTTTTTTTTCTTTTCGATGTGTTTTTATAAAAAATGATTTTGTTTTTCTAGATTTGAAGTTTTGAATAGTTTCTATTTTCTTAAAGATTAATATTCCAAATCGTAGTGAGCTATGGAAAAATGAGCTCAAAACAATAATTTTTTTGTGTGTTTTAATCAATGATATATTTATATAAAGTTATTGTATTTTATATATAACAGACGTTACTTCAAAAAAGAAGTCCTACACATTTCATGTGTCAGTTTAGTCAAACTCAGTCATTTGTTTTCCTGGCTGATTCAGGATACCCTTTCCATTCTCTAGAGGCATTAGGGAAGAACTTGTTGGAATTTGTTCTTTCATGTGGAATAAGAACTGTGCCTCTAACTTTGTCTCTTTTTGAGTATTTCATTAGGTTTTGTAAAAATATAGATAACTATCAAAAAAATCTTTCATATTAAAGATGGTACGAAAGAGCTCTCTTTTTTGTTGTTGATTCTCAACAAACTTCAATATTCTAGTAGTTGATCAGTAGTCCAGACTTTTTTTTGCTTCTTTTGGCCTGAGCATTTTTGTGTGTGTATGGGAGAGGAGGCAGATATCATCATCAAAATCCAAGTCTTTAAGTGTTGAGTTAGGGTCCAAAATGCCATTTTGCCTTGAGATCCAAACAATGGCCAAAAACAATATTAATATTGAAAGCATGCATCCTTTCATTACTGTTATTGCCTGTCGTTGAATTGTAGGATCAAACTGCTGGTAGACAACTGAACCATTGTAGGCGTAATATATCTTAAGTAATAAAACTTGAAATAACTGGAGTAACTTCCTTATCAACAATACTAAATAAAACTTTATTTATAGTAAAGACAAAATCAAGTTGATATGTAATAGACTCTATTAATAATATTTTTTAACAAAATCTTACTCACCACAATAACACAACTTTTCAGTCTTATGTTCTGGAGTCATCTGTCCTAACTAAGACCAAATGATGACAATGCCACCTATCTTGCATCTTTCACAACAAATTGCTAACCTCTTCCCACCATCACCATAGAAACATACACAGACACACTCTTTAACACTTAACCCTGTTTTTTTTTTTTTTTTTACCATTATTGGATTGGTAAGTCTGCTGTTGTGTATCACCAGGCTAAATGAGCCTTCATATAACTGTTAGATGATTTTGGTGACTTAAGACTTAGGTCCTCGTGCGCTTTTTGGCGCATTGGGCGGCAAGCTGTCTCCATAAAGATCTGTCATTGGCAATGTCTGAAGCCTCCTCCCACCTGGTGTTCACTGTTCTGCAGTCCTCCATGAAGGTATGACGCCAAGTTATACGAGGGCATCCCTGTTTGTGCTTTCCTCGTATTGGCCTCCATGTCATCGCAATTCTTGGTATGCATGGTTCATTTTGTCATAGAACATGTCCTGCAAACCTCATGCGACGTTCTGTCACAACCTCACTAAGTGTTCGACTCCCAGTTCGGCATAGGATTTCTTTGTTTGACACCTGATCTGTGTAACTGACTCTCAAAATCCATCTCAGCCATTTTTGTTGAGCCACATTTAGTCTCTTCTCAATTTTGATTCTCAATTTTGACAGATGACTTCCATGTCTCACATGCATATGTTGCTGTTGGAATGAGGATTGTGTTGAGAAGGTGTATTTTTGTCTCAAATCCAATGGTTTGGCTTGTCCAAATAGGCTGCAGCCTTTGGAAAATGCTCCCTGCCTTTCCTATTCGGCACACTACATCATGGTAGGCATCCCCATCATTTGTTATGATGCTGCCAAGGTAAGTGAACTTGTCCAACTCTTCAAGCTTTGACTCGCCAAGTCTGACGGGGGCACCCTTTGCCTTATATTCCACTCGCAAAATTTTTATCTTATCCAAGTTTATGCGGAGGCCAATTTTGGCTGCCTCTCTATCTAGGCTCTCCGTCATTTCTTGTATGCATTTATTTGTAGCCCCGAGTAGTGCAACGTCATTGGCGAAGTCCAAGTCTGTCATTCGGTTTTGTTCATGCCATGGAATACCAAAGGCAGTCTGGTTCATTGCTCTCCTTATTATGTAGTTAGTTGATGGCTAGGAGGAAAAGGAAGGGAGATAAGATGCACCCTTGTCTCACACCTGTCTCGATGCTAATAAAACTCTGTTGTTCCTTCTGTTTTAATGCAGCAACTAAACTGACTGTATAGGTGTCATAGGATCTGGATGAATTTTTCTGGGATGCTGAATTCTCTAGCTATTTTCCATAGGGATTCTTGGTGGACACTATCAAACACTTTCTTTAAGTCTACGAAACTGATCGCAAGCCGTTGTTGGTACTTAAGGCTTTGTTCTATATTTTGTAGAACGAAGATCTGCTCTGCACATGATCTGCCTCTTCGGAAGCCTGCTTTTTCTTCTCTGAGCCTCTCATCTACGGACTGTTGAAGCCGTCTCAACAAACCAGTGCTGAAAACTTTGCCTGGGATTTTGGTGAAACTCCAGTTTTTAAGTTTCCAATGCTTTTGAAGGCATTCTCAAAATTTACAAAGGTCTTGTACAACGGGGCCTGACATTTGATAGTGCTCTTTGGTCATGCATAATGAAGAAATATGGTCTGTACATATGTCCTTCACAGAAACCAGTCTGTTCTGGTCATATAACAATAGAGCTTAAATTCCTACTGCTGATGAATTTCTTTTCAACTTGTGTAGAACAAGATAGTTGTTATTCTGAACTCCCTGCAGTGGACAGATGTAGCAGCTAATGTGGCATTGCAATAAGATCATGTTTATTTTGTAAATTGTATGTCTTGGTTTCGGTTCTGGCATACTGATCCACATTTTCACTTAAAACTTTCTCCTTTTTTTTTAACTCTTATTCCGTCTTTAGAATATAAACTGTACCGGTATTTCAAAAAAATCATATTATAAAAAAGTAGCGGAAAATTGTGACTGAATTATGAAAATCCAATGAAGCAATGCAGCACACATTATCCTTCACAAAATGAAAATAAAACAGACAAAACAAGATACATTAACTCAGTCAAGACCATTCATTAAAGAAGGCCTGAAAATTGACCTGCAACATCACAACCTGTGGGCAGTTTAGACCAATAGCTCATTGCCATGTCATACAGACCTGTGACATAGCAACTAGCTATTGGTTTCAACTGCCCACAGATTGTGATGTTGCAGGTCCAGTTCAGTGTTCAGGCTTCTATAACTATTGGTGTTGACTCAATCCACTTTCAGTAAAGGGCTTCACTTTTTCTGTAGAAATGTAATTCATCCACTAATTAACTATACTGGTACATATTATTTTACAAAAATGTAAAGTGCTAGTCAGTATTTTGCCATGATTTCCCTCACAAGTTATTAGGTATTATTAATGTTGAAATTAGCCCTCTGGTAATTTTATGGTAATAATTATTTCCTGCGGCATTGATTAAATATACTATTTACCCGGCATCAAATTTAATAAGTTTTGTAAAGTGTACGTTTTTTTCTTTTTTATTTTACTCATAGGCACGTGCGAAGCAGAGAGAACATGAATTGACCAGTCTACATGATTCCATGTTTGGGTGACCTGCAGAGAAAATTTGTTGAAACCTCTTAAATCAGATTCTTGTTATGTGTGTGAAAATGTTTACATCTATTAACATTACATTGTTTTATATATCACTAGCTGATTACACACTTATTGTCCATGAATTTTGTTTTTACAAAGTTGGCAATTATACATTTACTAGCCTAAGAGTACAATTCAGAATTTTGGTTTCATACGTAACGTATCATTTGGAAATATGCAAACGTTCATTTAGCCTTTTAACTTAATAGGTTGAATAAAATGATTTGGTAAAATTTACAATTTGTCATTTCATAATTGAAGTGTTTAAATGGTACAAACTTAACAGGTTGAATAAAATAATGATTTGGTCAATTGACCATTTTTCATTTCATATGTGCCCCCAGTATAAAAATGAATGAACGTGTCTGTGAGCTTTGTATTTTGGCACATCCGCACACTTTAGGTCCAGTCTGTGAGCAAGAGTTTTGAATACTGGTACCCTTTATTGTGGATTAGCAAGTATAGATGAGGGAACCTGATAAACAAAATGCAATTTAGTGATTGAAACCTTGGAGTGGTGTGAAATATGTTCTTGCTCAAAGATTAGCTGCCACCCTAATCAAAGTGATAGTGATGCAAGTTGATCTTCACTCAGATGATATGAGGGTGCTTTTGAAAGTATCTAGGGTAGATGCCCTTGAAAATGCCTTCCATCGCACAGCTTCTTGTACCGTACTAATATTTGGAAAGTGTACCAAGTAGTCTTAACATTTTTAAAACAGAAACGTATGCTATTAGCATTTAATTAACTTTTCATTTATTTTTACATTATTAAAATTGTACATGCAATTTTCATTTTCACCCTTTCCACCTTTAATTTTTTTTTTCTCCATTCACTAACTTCAAGCAATGATCTAAATAAATGTTTATATTTATAATCATAATTATCATATAATAATGCTAAAACTATCATTTTTGCTTGAATTATCTACACATTGATAGTTTTATCAGGAGAATGTCAATTACATCACTATTTTTTAAAAACGATACAGGTGGTCTATACACGTAACTATGTAAAATTTTAAAATTAAATATACTGGGTATAACCTGAGTCTACAATTGGCAAGCCATCTAATAAGCACTTTGTATGTGGCAGATTTGTTGGCAAAAAATGTCAACTTTACAGGATGTTGTACAGTACCCATACCTTTAAACAAAACAGACTAAGCGGTACAGTAAAGCTGGCCACTCAATACATTTTTTATTTGAAGCATGGTTCAATTTATTAGGTGTGGAGAGAAATAATGGAACCATCCTTGAAAAGGTGGAATACTGTACTAGCACTGATACTCAGAAAATCAGGTACGTACAAATAGTGCATCAGTAATAGCACTTAAATGGTGTAATATGAGATTATTGTTAACCTTGTGAAGTTAATGACTTGCAAAACAAGTACTTCTTTATGTCAAGCTTATCTTAGCAACTATAGTACTGTTAGCAAGTTAAAGTTGTAGCAATGTTAATTTTTTGAGTTAAAAAAAACTGAGTAATCTAAGAAATCAAGCATTTACTCAGCTTACACAAATTAAAATATACTGACAAATATATATTTGTCTAAGTATTTCCCCAGATTTTCTCATTAACATAGTAGAGAGAAAAGATTAAATAACTCATGATAAAAAAGATGGATCATTTTAATACAGTACAACATGTATAAAATGAAATGACAATAAAATGATTATCCACAAAAATCCAGTTTGCTTTCAGCACTAAGACATGAACACCCACAAGCAGCTAGTAATCTGAAAATAGAGAGAAAAAAAACAACTCAAAACTAGCCCAGAGGAGTAACTGATACATTATAGAATCTTGATCCACAAGCCTTACGACCTGTCAACCAAATAAAAGAGTGGCATAACAATACAAGGCAAAATAACAGTTATGATAAAGAACAACAGAATGAATAGACAAGACCATCCATTTAGCATCTGTTGAAAACTGTGTTGTAAGATGCAATAAACTTGTGTTCTAGACCCCATTCAGAACAAAAATATCTGTACAAGTGTATCCATGTGAAAAGAAAACAAAACAGTTATGCTAAATGAAAGGCCTATTACCTAAACAATGGGCAAGCAAAATTAACATTAGATCTACAAACAAATACAAAATTAAATGCAGGCAATATATAGCTTTTCCTGTCCTAAATGAAAGCCTATTACATTGTATGCACTGCTAGATTACGTCCCACTGTAATGCAATCACAAATTCTATCACTAAAACTATATTGCCTACATCAGACTACAACGAACTGAGTTAAAAAGAGCTACAGGTGCAATCTTCCTTACTAACTGTAAAAGGGCAGGAAAGCAATACAATTATTAACCTGATATGACCTTATGGGTCACTTACAAAATTTCAAGAATGGAACAATTTAACATTTAGCATTAGCAAAAAAATGTAATTCAATCAAGCCCTTTTACAAAAAAGACTTCACTTCAAGAGACACTTATGTGCAAGCCAATTGTCTACACAAAGTGCCCATATTGATAACAGTGCAGACTCCAGTCAGAACGAGCTCTACACTGTACACAACAAAGGCAAGAAGTGACGGGGGCATTTAACAATAAATAATAGAAATATCTACCCTGCCTAGCGATTGTAAGGATGATAGCCTCCATGAGCTGCGCCTCTCTTTTGCGCTTTACCGTAATTTGATTGACCTGTTAAAGAAATCAAGAATCTGTTAGAATTTTTTTTTTTTACATTTAACCAAAATATTCACATCCAAATGGCAAAAAGGAATAAAATTTTTTAGGACTTTTAATAAAGAATGTTTTTCAGAAATGGACCGAAAGTAAAAATTTATTCGATTTTATAAGGCAACAGCATAATGAAAAACTGCCTTGAAAAACAGCTCACAACAAAGTACAACAAATACTATAAAAATGTGATTATATCACAGCTAGGACGCAACTAGCAGCATATAGAGATTTCTGACTACCTAACTAGGAAGAAAAAAAAAAAAAAAGACTATTTGAGGATAGTGCTTATAGTGTTTTGTTCCTTGGAAAAAGACTAACAGAAGATTGTGCTTATATGTTGTTTTGTTCCTTCTTGTGCAATGTCAAGTGTACAATGAAAAAAAAAACAAAACTTTTGTTTTTACTTCTTTATTACAAGAAACACAGATGTTCTAAATGGATCAAATACATAAATAAAATAAAACAGCAAACAAAAACAAAAGCAAACTGTTACAGATCATTTTCTTGGGTCACACAATTTGAAGTCCAAAGTAAAAATAAGTTTAAAACCAAAAAAAAAAAATGAATAAAAGCTACAACAATCTCGAAAATGAACACACAAGTAGTTTGAGTTTTAATTAAATTTGACCAGCAAATTACATAAATTTGTATCTTAAATGCACAAAGTTGCCTTTATTACTTGGTATAAAGGAAAGATTTGCATTTTGATATAATCATTATTTATGTAAAATTGTGATCAAACCTAATTCATTTTTACATGAGAATGCTTGATTTTTTAAAAAATTTGACAATTAATGCAGCAGGCCAGACTAAAACAGTGGCAGACTTTAAAAACAACATTCCAACCAACTTGGAAATAGCACTTATTTAAAAAATCTAAATTATCCAAAACAATAAATTAGAAATTGAGAAATGAAAACAAAAAAATTTAACCATTACTATGCTAATATATAAAAAATGAATCTGCTGCATCATTTTGCCTCACATTTCATTGGAAAAGATGTACAAATGACATGCTTGGAAGAAAACCTACAGTCCAGCCTTGACCGCCACTGTCTTCAAGCAGACCTGCTGTTAACTAGTTCAAAATAAACAAATATATAAGCATTCCCATGTGCAGGATGGAGTGATGATCAATAGGAGCAAGGTTGATTCACTCACCTCCTCCCTGTCCATAGCCCCAATCATCATAACCTTTAAAATTATAAACAAAACTGTTACAATAACAGCCAAAGCTGTGATACATTATTACATACAATCACTACCAGTAGAGAAATGAGAAATTGTTATCAGAAAATCTTAAAAGTTCACACATAATTGCTGTAAAGTAATATAAAATTCTAAATCTAATACAACACTAAATTGATAAACTAAATAAAAGGTCTACAAAGTTTGAGGTTTAAAAATATGAAGAATACACTATTTGTGAAGTCATTCTTCATACATAAATAACACTTGTTCTAGCTTCACTGGAATAATCAAATTACATTTTAGCAAATATATAATGGTAAAATAGCTCAATAGTGCCTGGCAAAACTTAAAATATAAAACTGAACCAAATATAATGCTAAAATATAAAAAGGAAGAAACAGATAAAACCAATCAACAAAACAATTTTGAAGTTGTACCTGTTCCCTGCTTGCACAATAAAAGAATAAAGGACTCCAAACATTTTAAGAAATAGAAAAACATTTTTTAAAGGCATTTTAATTACTGGGTCTTCATCAATTGATAAAGACTGTAGAAAGTAGCCTGCATACACATAAATAAAACACAGAAACATTTGACAAAACCCTCCTCAACAAATGAATAAAAGCTGAAAAAAAAAACAATACAAATGTTCTTGTATTACTTACCACCATATCCATATCCATAGCTTTGGTCATATCCTCCACTGTTCCATCCACCATAGCCTCCATAGCCCCCTCCATAGCCATAATCCCCGCCATAACCATATCCATAGCCCTGATCATAACCAGGATAAGCCCCATAACCCCCATAGCCGTAACCTTGGTTGTATCCATAACCTGGAAATCCTCCTAAAAAAAAAATTGATTGTTTATAAGTAATTAGTACAAGATAAAAGAACAAAGTTAAGTAGGTTATCTGTTTATCAAGATGCACAAAAAATGTTCTAGAGGAATTTAAAAATGAATCCATGACAAATCAATTTTAATATTGAAAAGTTGTATACATGTGTAAACATTGGAAGGTCTTTGGCGCTCCAGGGAAGCTTAGAGTACTAACAGTACCTCTGCTATTCTACTGAGCTGTAAAGGATATGGCTTCTGCTATTTACATTTATGAATTTTTTTTGCAAGCTAGCTAATAAATTTGTCTCCCTAATAGTTCCCCCTATATTTGTAATTGTCTAGTGCAGGGGTTCTCAACCTGTGGGTCGCAACCCCCTTGGGTGTCTACTGATGATTTGCCAGGGGTCGCCTAAGACCATCAAAATTTTGGATTGTTATTGTCTACACTTCTATTGCTGTATGTGTGTGTGTGTTTGTGGAGGGGGGTTTGCGGCAGAAGGGAGGATTGTAAAAAGGGGTTGCTGAGCTTAAAAAGGTAGAGAACCGCTCGTCTAGTGCAATTTGACATGACTCTCAAATTAACTCTAAGGATCCTAGTTCCAGTGAAGCTATTAAAAGGACAGGCCAAATCAAACAGACTAAATTATAACTGTCAAACAGTAGTTATAACATTATTTCACTGTTAACATAAATTTTATGTTGGCAGGAATAAATTCCGAGGAGTTTTTAGGGTAATTAAAGAAAAATATTTTTATAACTAATCTTAAAATTCAAATGACAAGGTTTCATTTTTTTTTTAAAACAAATGTACCAACAATACTAAGCAACATTTTATTACAAACTTTTATCTAACTTACCTCTACCACCACGTCCACCTCTACCAGCGGGTCCAAAGCCTCTACCCCTTGGACCACCCCTCACATTAGCAGCAGCACCTCCTGGAGGAGTAGCTTTTTTAACTTCAACCTAATGGAATAGAGACTATGTTTTACAACTTCAAAGATTACTTTTTAAAGCGCCAATAGGTCTTAGACAGGCCATCAATAGTTTCTTTTTAATCCATGTTGGTTCTTTCAGTAAAAAAAAAATTACCTTAAAACCTTGCAATCTGAACAAATTTCAATTTTAAAAATTTAAAGGAAAAAAATGCAATGGTCCTCAATTGGTCTTTGAAATAATACTCAGTTTGCATGGTTTTAATATTTTAACATTTATTTTATCATGCAAGAGCTATTACTACAAATTTACTGAAACACAAAAAACCCAGCAAAGCATTAAAAAACTGGAATGCCTCAGGCCTTTACAGTCTCAAAGAAATTAATCACTGAAATTTAAGCGTAAACCTGAAAAAATATTTTTTTAAACAAAAATTGAAGCTTACAAAATTAAATTAAAGAACCAACAAATTAAAGCAATGAAAGACCAAAAAAACCCCAAAAGAGCCTGTCTAAAATCTAGTTGTGCTTTATAATCATGTTATTAAAAAGAAAAAAAATTAATAGGGAAATTTAATTTAATTTGTTTTTAAAGTCTGTAAAATCTTGTCATTTAGCTTGGAATCCATCAATAAAAATAAAAAAATATTTATGGCACCTGTTAGGCAGTGAGAAAAATAAATGCAAATTTATATTAAATTATTATTATATCATTTTAAATTTAAATTAGCAAGGGATAAATGTAAACTTTATTAATGATTGGTTTTTTTTGCAAGTAGAGTTGAATTATTGTTTACATTTATCATTATGAGCATAGATCAACTTAGAGTTTATGGTACCTCACGGCCCACATCACTCCGAGCTCCTTTGTTCCATCAATTCCGTCTCCTGCAGGAAAGTGGAACAAAATCAGCTTCAGTCTCAGTTGTATAATATACACAGGTGAAACAAGCTCATTTTTTATCATGCTGCCATTGATTTTAAGTTCAAGTGGAAAGAAATGCCCAACATTTAAAAAATGTGTTATTACCATGATTGATGACAACCATGTCAAAACAAAAGGAGCCATTTAAAATTATGCCCTGATTAGTCAGACTTTCACCAAATCATTTACAAATTTTTTACCCTTTTCAATCTAAATAAATTACATTTTAAATATTCAACACTAGAAAAAAAAATTAAAAATTATCCTTACATGATGCTTTGAATATAAAGTGCAGCATTTTAATTTAATATTTAAGAACAAAAAAAACATTTGTAGAAGCTATTTACCTCCTGTGTTCCAATTTTATGATTTGTCTGTTCTAAACATTTTTTCATGGCAGATAATTTTTTAAATTCAACAAAACAAAAAGCTCTTCTCTGTTCCTTTGTTTTATCAAAAGGAAGCTCAAGCTTCTCAACCTGTGCAAAAAAATAAATTTTAAAAATTACATCCTATTGCTTCAAAATAAGGGCAACAAGAAGCAGTATCTGGAACAGACTTTTGCAAGAGTGACACGTGAATGAATGAGAAGCTAAGCTGTCCATGATGACACACAGAGGATATTTAAACCATAAATAAGTTGTCTTCCAAGTGCTAAACAAATGATGAAAATAGTGTTTAGTGAAACTGTATTGTCCTTTATGGTTCTGCCTTTGTTGGACAAAACATCATTAGAGAAAAATTGCAAATTGCTCAGAGCTGCAAATGCAATGGCTTATATAAAATAATAATGAGAATGACATGTATCATAAACTTACAACAAAAAACAAAATCACAATTATATAATGTAAACCACCACACTTTAAAAAGAAGTAAATGTAGGCTATAAGTAGTGAACAATTGATAATTAAAAAAAAAAAATTAAAAGAAGGCTAATAGTCTCAAAAACGGAAACATTACTCTCTTTCTTCTTTATGTGATTAAATGTTAATTTTTAACTCAACTGATGCTTTAACAAATATCAACCAGTGTGTTGTTCTTTTACTTGTTAAATTCTCATTGTTTTTTCAAATTTGATTTTTTAAAATATTCTGCGTAAAAGTTATAGTAAACATCTTTTTCTTCAATGCGTAGTTATATAATAAAAAAATTATTTAAATAAAAAGGGCTTGTTTTTGCCTCTTCCCCCCCCCATTACTAAAAGTGGATCCTGACCTAACTAATTGCATCAGGGACTGCTAGATCAAGTCTCAACTTATCTAGATTAGGCTGTAAAAGATACTATTGAAATTTAGCGATAACTTGTGTTGCCCTTTGCATGTTGCAATAGCTTCTCTTGGAAGGAAAAATTATTTTTTAAATATAGATCTACATTCATAGCATTGCAAATGAACAGCGACAGGTAGAGGTCAACGTGTGACTTCGGCGAGATGACACAGCAGCAAGTAGTGTTTGGAATGTAATGTATAAACAAAGACAGGATGTGACGTGTCCTCATGTGATGTTCCAGAAGATACTTGCAGTGTTTCTGCAATGGAGAAGCAATTAGGGACTCTCATAGAGAGTTTAAGTGACAAGTCAGCTGCCATTACTGTTGTCTACTGTGCAAGACAGTAGAATAAATGTGTACAACTCTATGCAAGTTAACTAGGGTAGAGTTAACTGGAGTGGACTAGAGTCGTTACAGTCTATACAGTGAACTTGAGTTGTTGAAGTAAGATGTGTACGGCTATAATCCCGTAGACTTGAGTACGACTCTGAATAGCGGAGTAGAGTGGAACAGCTAGATACAAGATGAGAAGAGTTCAAGTGCAACGCAGTACAGTGAACTGTAAATTACTAGATATTGTACAGTCTTCTACGCTACATGTTACAGTGAGGAATATTTTATAGTCAATGAAGTTGAATTGTCTAGTTCTTTGCAATGTTTTTGTGTGTCTACAAGCACATTCAGCCAGAAAATTGAAAACATCATAAATTGACATAGAAATTAGGTTTGTGCCTACAAACTGGTGTGTCACATGAAATAATTTTGAGCTAATAGCTCTAATCAATAATTAAAAGTCAAAGGAAGATTCCAGATGTCACAACTGTGCATGTTTAGTTCTTATTTTTATCACACCCTATTTAATTTCAAGATTATATTGTAGATATAGATTCTGTAGCAATTTTTTAAATGATGCCTATTTGTTCCAATATGGTACCTAGTTATAGTGAAAAGCTGAACGTTTTAGATGCGCACATAAAAATGTTAAAATTTATAAAACCATGAGTTACCCTTAAAGCACTAACCCAAAACAAGAACACAACTTTTACAGAATATTATTTTCTTAGCTTTTGTATCATCACATTAATTTTAGTCAAAATTCAAAAATAAAATTGAAACTCACTGGACCAAATGTTTCGAAGTAGGCTTTAACTTCATCTTCTGTGATTGCAGGATCTAATCTTCCAACAAATACTTTTTTATTGACAGGTCTAGGATTTGCTCTCTTTGGATCTATCGTCCTGCCATGTAATTTGTGTTCTTTTTCTGCTAA
>JADKLZ010003886.1:1141185-1159117 GCA_021533235.1 Biomphalaria straminea | reverse complement strand
TTTTATTTTATACAGTTACCTGTGTTGAATTTCTGTGTCATGTTCTTGCAAAATTTGACCAAGTTATGTATTGATTTATGTCATTGCTTTTTTTTTCTTAAATTGGAGTAGCTTATAGGCGTTACACATTATTACTTCTATATTATATATCTCTTTAAAACAAATTGTTCTATTTTCAGCCAAGAGAAGATCCAACTTTAGCTGAAATACTGGATAAAATTCGTATAGCCGTTTTTAAAAATGGAATTAGGACAATAGAATTTTTCAAAGATCATGACAAGTTACGAAGTGGTGTAATTACTGATAATCAGTTTGTTTGTGGATTGGCCCTTGCATGCGGCAAAGAGGCTCAGCTTTCACGGGGAGAAATTCAAAAACTTGTGGAAAATTACAGACTTCCAGATGGTAGAGTTCAGTACAAACAGTTTTGTGATGCAATGGAAAATGGTGAGGTGGTGTTTAATAAACTATCAACAATCTCGTTTTAATTTAATGACTAAATATGCATATTTCTTTGCCTTTTTTTAACAAGGCTTACATCAATTCTGTCTGGTAAAAGTTTAAACAGAAAATTTCCACACCCATAATTGCACAATTATTCATTGAAGTAGACTGACTATTCATGAATCAACAAAAAAAAAATGTAACCATTTTGTCAATTATTACTGATTATTAATTTCCATACCAGTACCAACAGGGAAAATTAATTATTTAGTATTCACAGATATGGTAAAATTTATTGGTTTTGCCTCCTTGAATAATTGTACACATTTTCAATCATGTCCATTCTCAGATCAAATTGAAACTTTAATTATTTATTGTACCTAAGAAAACAATTAAAAAAAAAAAAGTGCATTTGTCAATTAATTATTGAAATTTTATTTAGTTTGGTATAGATTAAAGGAAATAACTTCTACATTATTGAGTGGTATAGTTATAAGTGCAGAGTTCTTTCCCTTAAATCTGCTTTGTTTTTTAAACAGAATTTTATACATTTTGCTTGTTTTCTATTTATTCATGTTTTAATTTTTCTATGTCTGTACCAGTTATGTACATAAATATTTTTTTTTACTTAGCATTTAACATTCCTGACCTTGACAGAAAACCAACAGAAACTGTTCAAAGACCAGCCAAAGGATCTTTATTTCGTGTATGTCTTCTTTTTTTAATATCAAAAAGCATTCTGTAAATTTACAATGCTTTTAAAAAAGATCAGTTGATTAAAGATTGATTCTTTCTTGTATTAAGGCTCTGAAACCCCTAGTGGAAGATGAGGAACAAAGACTCTTGGGTATTCTCTCAGCCTTATCAGACAAAGTTGAAAAGGAACGCATCATGCTGTATCAATATTTCAAAGATTTTGATCGGGTATCTTGTTTTATATTTATATATAAATTAATTTGCGTAGTTAAAAAATTTCAAAAGTTATTATTTTTTTTTTACATTTAATATGCCACATAACCATTTTTCTTTAAACAGTCCACTGCATACACAAGAATTGTAACTCCAAGCCAGTTTGCCAGAATTTTGCACTTCCTCAACCTTGATGTTAGCCCTGGTGATTTTAAGTTAATCATAAACAAATTTCAAGATCCCACCAGTGGAGATGTTAATTATCCTGCTTTTGTTCAAGCCATTGATAAACGTGAGTTTGATTAGACATTGATAGTAATTCAAAGGTATAAAATTGTGTGTAATAGAATTTTCTAAAAATATTTTTTCAAATGTTACACTTCGGATTTATTGTAATGCATATTGTTTTATTATAATTGAACAGAATTTGTTGCTACCACTATAACTGAAGAAAAGCCTCCTAGTGTGAATGATATTAGGCCTATACCGAAATCAATGGTTGAAACCAAATGGATTGAAAGTGACCCAGTTTCTTTTGAAGATCTCTTAGCAAGAATTCGTCATATAGTCCTTACCAACCGACTGAGAGTAAGCTATCCATTTTAAAGATCATGTTACCATATGAAACTATTAAAAAAATAATTATAAATGTGGACATTTTTAAAAGGGAAATTGTAATATTTTAGGTTTTCACATGTAGATTTAACTCCTTCTCTCTATAATTTTGAAATGGAATTATTCATTTTACCCATTTATAGTTCACTACAATGTTACGATTAAACTTTCATTTTTGTTTGTTATAAGAAAATTTAATTATATTTGGTATAGAATCATACTCTTTTTATAAAACACAAATTAAAGTGTATAAAATCAAAAAGTAATCAATTTAATGAGTTCAAATCAGTGAAGGTATCCTCAGTTACGAGAAAGAGTTAAATAGTACAGGAAACTTTCTTCAAATGATTCTTTGACTAACAGCATACTGTACATGTTAATATATAAATTACCTTGATTGCCAAGTAATTAATTTTACTGTTATTTTTTATTGTAATACACCTGTTCATTACCTCAATAAAATGAAAATATAAATTTCATACTTTTTTTTTCAGTTTAGTCAATCTCTTTAGTAATAGACAATTTATATTTCATATATCTATGAAAATTTCAATTTTCTAATTGTCAATTTTTGGGATTTTAGATTAATGAAAGTTTCCAAGACTTTGATGCTTTAAGAAGCGGTTCTATCACTGTGGCTCAGTTCAGAAGAGGGTTATCATCAATGGGACTGAGTAAAATTGGGTTTCATGATCTGAATGATAATCAGTTCAACTTACTGGCTGCTCATTATCGCAATCCTTCCAAACCAGACCAAATCTTGTGGATGAATTTTGTTTCGGACATTGAGAGTGGTAAGAAGAAATTGTCATTTTAGATCTAGGTTTTTTTATTTTATAAAAAAACAAAATTTGTGTTTTTGTCAAATTCTCAATTGAAAAAAAAAATTTATCATAAATAGTTAGAAAGTTTATAGTTTGATTTTGTGATGTATTGCTATTTAAAATTTACTGGTGCTTTTGCATGAGAATTTTAAAAAGTGCATTTGACTAAATTGAAGAATAGGCACACCATTTATGGAGATGTAGGACTAACCATATTATACTGCTGCATTTTGCAACCTTTTTCTTTTATTCATCTTGATGTTTTGATATTTATAAAGCATATTATGATCATGCATTACAGCATAAAATAAGGCAACAGACCCATGTGAATGTTAATGGAAAGATCCTGCATATTTTTTTTCTTAATTCATTAAAAAGGCTTTCCAATGTTATCACTCTCAAGCTAAATTCTTCTTTGAATGGACTCAGCAATCCTAAGTTATCTGCTGAGTACTCTTAGATTAATGTAAATACCCATGTTGAGAAAATAAACTGGATGTCAGAACACTTTAAGTCATGCTTTGGTTAACATAAAATAGTGATCTACTATTATGGCCATTAATTTACCATTCAATATTCTTCTAGATTTCTAGTCTCCTAAATGCCTATAAATACATCTTTTTTTTCTTTTGGTTTAGTTGAATTTATTCTTGCTGCTAACCATGCAACATCACTTAATTTTTTTATGAAAATTTGGTCTATCAATACTTAATTTGCTTTTTTAGGAGAGAGATACAAATGAATATGTACCAATTTTTTGCATGATTACTTTTCTTAGTTTTTATCGCTTTTTAGAGAAAGCTAAAAGCTAAACTAAAACATTTGGTAAAAATATCTCTAACTGCACAAATTTATTATGTCTAGGTCAATCATGCATACAATTACATGACTGATCCAAACTAATTGATATAATTACACTTAATATAAGCTATGTTTTTTTAAAAGTATTTTTGAATGTTTTTCTTGTTTTTCATAAAACTTTGTCTAATTTGTTGTTTGTGTATAGATGTAGAGCAAAACAATTTCAAGAAAAAACAAGAAAATAATATACAAAACCATCATAGGACCAGCAGCAATGTATGGAAGTGAGACTTGGACACTGACCAAGACATCTAAAAATTTACTCAATACTTGGGAACGGAAAATCCTCAGAAAAATCTATGGTACCATACAGGATGAAACAGGGTGGAGGACACGCACTAACCATGAGATTTATCAACTGTATGACAAACCAATAGTGACAGAAATAAAAAAGAACAGACTACGTTGGGCAGGTCACCTTGAAAGAATGCCAGGTAACAGGGGAGCAAAGATCGTATACCGACAAAAACCAAAAGTCAGGCAACCCAAAGGCAGACCCCGAATGCGTTGGATTGATGATGTGGAAGCAGATCTGCAACAGCTTGGGGTTAGGGCGTGGAGACAAAAGGCCCAGGAGAGATCCGAATGGAAGAATGTGTGCAAGCAGGCCAGAGCCCTTCAAGGGCTGTAGGGCCACTGGGATGGATGGATGTATGTATAGATGTAGAAGTTTTTAAAAGTATACAAACCTTCAGGCTTTAATGTTTTTAACCTCTTTTTTTTTTTTAATTTTTCCCCATTAAGTCTTTACACAGACAGGCTTGGAACAGATGCCATCTGCTGTTGTACAGCCTCAGGAGTACTTTAGAGTTCCAAAACCAGGCACCATCGACTGGAGCCATGCCAGCAAAGAACACAAAGATCTCTATGAAGCAGCGATGGGCAGAATAAGAAAGAGAGTGGAACATAGATCTGTTCAGTGCCATCCAGTATTCCAAGATTTTGATAGGTAAATTTTTTAAATAATTGAAGATTATGCATTCTAAATCAATTTTTTTTTCTAAAGATTCAGATATGATTCAGATTGAACCACTGACCTATGTATTTAAAAATCTCTAATTGACTTTTCTTTGTGTGCTCCACACAAATTTGTGTGTGTGTTGCTTCAGTATGGGGGTCTAGTATTGTGTTTTCTGCAGCATTTTTTTATACTCCCAACTTTGTTATGATTGAGCCTTCTCCTACCAATTTCTATCAAGCTTTTTGGTAAATAAGCCTGTACAGGATGCCACAATGGCCTGTTGATATTACAGGTGTTCACAAATCCTAACCATCTTGTGACTGTGTGATATGTTTGAATATTAGTAACAATTGTTAAAGTTAAGAAAATAATTAGGCCTATTAGAATTTAAGATATGGTCATTTCATAATTGAAAGTGGGGGTGTTTATGTGATATTTTTCATATTTAAATCTGTTTAGACAACTGTTTATAAATTAGTTACAAAAAGATACTTATGAAAATTAAACAAACATAACTTATTTTAAGTCTCTGGAGGTGCGGTGTCTGAGTGGATAAACATTTAATTTCCAAGCTGGGGGTCCTGGTTTTGAATACCTTGCGCAATTTTTAATTTCAGGATCTTTTAGAGTACCTTGAGTCCACTCAGCTCTGATGGGTACCTAACATTAGTTGGGGGAAGTAAAGGGTGTTGGTTATTGTGCTGGCCACATGACACCCTTGTTAATCCTAGACCACAGAAACAGATGACCTTTACATCATCTGCCCTATAGATTGCAAGGTCTGAAAGGGGAATTTTTTATTTTTTTTTTTTAAATTTGAAGGCACAATAAAGGTCACATCACCCGCACACAGTTCAGACAAGCTTTGACAATGCTAGAAATTCCCATTGAGGAATCAGAAATGCAGGCACTGGAGGCCCTTTACAGCAATGACTATGGTGTTGACTACCGCAAGTTCCTGGGAGATCTACAACCTAGTGATCCCATTCCATTCATGTATGTAAAGAGAATGGAAGAAATAAGAAAAGCCAACTCTAAAGAGGCTTTGCCAGAACAAGGGGCTGCGACAGACTTGGAAAGCGTTTTTATCAAAATTAAGACCAAAGTAAGCATTGTATTTATCAACTCACTCTGTCTTTCTGCCTGTCTGGTAAAATGTTTGAATATGCTCTTTCTCCCATTTCTCTTTTTCTCTTTGGTCATTTTGTAACTTAGCAATTAATGACTGGTTATTGTTTTGTTGCATACCATCAAGGGGAACTAATTCTTCAGTATTCACTATATCTTTAAATAGGTCAGGCTTTGTCCCGTTTAATAATTGTACACCTTATTTCACCCACATCCTTTCTCGGATCAAGTTGAAACTTTAAACAATTATTTATTGTACTTAACAAAACATGAATCGATTGAAAAATTAACCAATTAGTCTATTAATTATTGGTATTTTTTTTTTACATTGAAAAAGGGAAATGACTTCTACATTTTTGAGTGAGATAGTTGTAAGTGTGGAGCTCTTTTCTAAAAACGTTTTTTTTTTAATTTTGTTTGCTATACACAAGGGTAGTTTTTACTCAAGTGATTTTTTTCTCAGTGATTTGCATTTGTCTTTCCAATTATTCATAGTCTGTTTTACATATTAACATTTCCTTTGTTTATTTTAAATTACTTTGTTGTGTGATTTTTTTCCATAGGTTGTCAAAGAAAGAATTAGAGTCTATGAATTTATGAAAGATTATGACAAACTGCATTCTGGTCGCATGCTCAAGACTTCCTTTAGAAGAGCATTAAATCTGGCTAGGTTAAACCTTCTGGAATCAGAAGTGGCTATGTTGGAAGACAAGTTTGTTTTTTTCTTTAACATGTTGTCTGACTTATCCATTAAAGAATTAGCAAATTGTTACTTGTATATAATATACTTAAACCCTTTAACCAAAGATGCTTGCACTCCATCATGGACATGTGGTGACAAGACCCCACTAAAAACAGTGATGTCCTTGCAAACACCAGTATGGACAGTATAGAGGAACTTCTTATTGTCCGATGGTTATCCCTTATGAGGGCAGCTTCAGAGTGAGACAGCTGGAGGTCACTTACAAAGGCTGCAGGATACACATTTGAGACCAAAAGAAAATCCGCTGCTGAGGACAGACATAGATGGCAAAAAAAAAATTAATGAACCACTGGCAGACTAAGGCTATGCCTGCGCTATTGTGGCAAAATATGTAGGTCACAGCTGGGGCTGCTTAGCCATGAGAAATATTGCATTCCTCATTGATCTTTGGACTCAAAGATACTTTAAATATACTTTAAAAAGAAAATCTTTAAGAAATCAAATAGGTTTTCGTGAATACAAAACAATATATTATAATTTCCAGATATTGAAATTAAGTAAAGAAAATATCACTATAAGGAAATACACACTTAAAAACAATTTTTTCAACATCAAAGTAGTGGGCTTTCTTCCCCTGTGATTATAGTATTAAAATCAAAGTAGAAAAGAGACCTGACATCTGAGTTTTGCAGAAATTTGAATTAAATGCAAGGATGATTGAAAATAGTCTAAGCAAAAATATAAAACTCTCACTATATGTTGAAATTCAAGTGACTGTTACAAAGAAAAAAGAAATGTAAAGGCAGTTTTAAGGGAAAAGGCTTTAAAATAAAATGAACATGAAATGAGAACAGAGACAAGGATAACAGAAATTGGACCTTCGCACTTGACCAGAGAAAGGTTATAATCAAGCCTATCAAAACCATCATTGATGTATTTAACTTAGATATATTGAATAAATTATTTCAAATACATAAAATAAACTCCTATATATAAAACTAAAACAATTTAAGTTTAACCAAAAATACTAATTTTAATATTTTGAAAAAATCATAACCACCTATATGATCTTTACAGATTCCAGTCTATACAGGACTATGATTATGTTAACTACTTGGCCTTCTGCCAAGAAATAGAATCGGTGTTTACAAAAGACAACCTAGAGAAAACTCCAGAAGATGTCATAGAGCAGTTCAAACCAGATGAAGAATGGAAAGTTACAGAGCTGACAGCTGAGGAAAATGAACAAGCGAGTAAATGTCTGCTAAGAATTGCTGAGAAGGTTAATTTCTTTTATACTTTAGCATCATTTTTTTTAGTTTAAGATTGTTTCAAAATGAAAATGTTTTCCTGCTCAACAATTGTAGGACATTATTTTAAAACTAGTGTAAGTCTCTTTATACTTTAACTTCATTTAGATCATCTCACTTTGATGGACATATTCAGCGGCAAGATGTTTTTGTGATGAATCGCTAGCAATATTCCATGAATACATGCTACTCAGTCACATGTACTCAGCCCTTTTTCAATTTTCATGCCACTTTGTGTTCAACGTCTCCCTATTGGTTGTAAGGATGCTCCCAAGTTGTATAATTTTTTTTGTCCTTCTTTGTTCTCATTATTATGTTTGATGGTTTAAATGACTAAACCAATATCTGAGACAAACTACATGATTTCCAAAGAAGGCAACTTTCCATATAGCTTTAATTCTATAGGGGGATGGGATGGAGCCAGTGTCTTGTTCAGGCCCTGTTGATAAAGAATGCAGTTTTGTAGGGCATGGAAAATTCTCTTGACACTCCCCAAGAGCAAATTTGACTAGTCTCAATAGTTTTTTGTCCACGCCCCCCCCCCCATTAACTTGTACCCAATTCTCATGACTCTGGTCTTGTCCAGATTCAGAAGCCCTCCACCTTTTCTTTTTTTTTTTTTTTAATCTTATTTTAATTGTACAGTCTGCATATATTGTAGCCCCAATTAGTGATGTATTGTCAATGAAATCCAGGGCTGTCTACCTGTTTGGTTCACACCATGGGATTCCAAAGGCAGTTTTTTTTATAATTATTAAAATCATAAACTAAGCCATTTTTCTGAAAAAAAAAAATTAAATTATTCTTAAAGAATTACAAACAAAAAAATACAAAATTTCCTTTTGAATAAATTGTCAGTCTTTTTTTTAGATATACAAAAAAGAATAAAATAATGTTAAATGTCAAAGCTAAGATTGTTTTTTGTTTTTTTCACTAATAGGTATACAAAAACAGAATGCAACTTTTCCCACTTTTTGAAGACTATGACAAAATTCACAATGGGGCCGTGTCACAATCACAGTTTCGCAGAGTTCTAACTGAATTGGAACTGGCCAATCTGGCAAGTGACATAGATGTGAAGCTCATTTGTAAAAAATTCCAGATGCAAGTAGGAGGTCGTACAGATATTAACTATATAGCTTTTTGTCAGACAGTGAACAATCTGGCAGGTTTCGACATTAACATGCCATAAATCTTGCTTTAAAGTTTAAAATTTATCATGTATTTGGATTTCATTGAAAATGTAATATTGCTACATTGTGAATGGTTTCAACAGCTCTAGTTATGAGATAATTGTTTTCTAATATATAATATTTATATGGTTTGAAAAAAAAACTATACTTTTTAAAAAAAAAAATTTTTCATGATTACGACATAAGCTAATTTTATTTGTTCCAATTGAAAAGATTGGCAATAACAAAATGTGGATACAATAGAATTCACATCAGGCAGTTATTTACTTCTTTTACAAATACTTTCCAAAAGAAATATAGAAAATGCTATAATAAAAATAAAAAGTGAATGTTCTGAATATTTTGTCCATAACACATGTTCTTTAACTTTTTCACATAATGTACTTGATTTGAAGGAAATTGTTGTTTTTTTTTAATTTTCTTCAGTCGTATGAGTTAAAAGTTACTACAGAGTCTGTGATATTTCTATTTAACATGATTTAATTTTAGAAGGTATATAAATATATGAATTTTTTTCTTCTACAAATTTTTAAAAATCTGATTGTAAGGATTTTTTTTTAGAAACATGCCCCCCCCTTTTTTTTTAAATCTTTATTTTAATTGTACAGTCTGCATATATTGTACAAAAATGAGTTTTAAATGTGTACAAAAAAATCAAATAAATAAATAGCTACTATCTGAACTTTGCTTTC
The DNA here is from genome assembly GCA_021533235.1 of Biomphalaria straminea. Classification (NCBI taxonomy): domain Eukaryota; kingdom Metazoa; phylum Mollusca; class Gastropoda; family Planorbidae; genus Biomphalaria; species Biomphalaria straminea. The sequence continues at coordinate 1,149,477 of JADKLZ010003886.1, read as the reverse complement.
CAAAATGTTTATTAAAAAATGTGATTGTATTCAAACTTTGTTGACTTGATTTTCTGAAGATATTTTGGGTTTATTATACAATGTAGATGGAAAAAAAAATAGATACACAAACTGAAAATAAAACTATAAGACAATGGTTAGCAAATCGTGTGAAATTATAGCACTGACAAAAGCAATGAAGCATCAAATCCTTTGTTTGTCTGAATGTTTTTCATTGTAATAAGTTTGTCTAATGCAATGATTCCAGATCAATGGCAATATCTTTAAAGTCAAATCTTACCAAAACATTGTGAATATGATGAAACCTTTGGTCTTATTATGAATAGCTACTGTACAGGCTCTATATTAAATTAAAATCATCACTCTAATAGACTCTTTAAAGGAGCTCAAGAAAAATAGGTTGGACAATGGCAATGCGAATGTAGGCCTATTGGTGTGCTGTTCAAACTATGCATATTAAATAAAAGAAAATAAGGGAAATGAGACTACACTATCAATCTTCAGGACATGCACATCTGTCACTGGTGCTACTGCGAATAGTAATAGTACATTGGGATCGAGTACCTCGCCATTGCCGTTATACCTGTTACCTATCCCTTAGTCTGGTGGACCGTTGGGGCACCAAGCAAGACTTGTAAACCGTCCTTCTCCATTCCTCTCTATCCTTTGCCCTGATTAGAACTTCATTGGTAGGCCCTTTCATTCTTCTATGTTGTCTTCACATCGCTTTCTCTGTCTGCCTCTTCTTCTTTTTCCTGGTACTGTTCCCTGGAGGAAAATCTTTGCGAGCCCCGAAGATCTTGTTATATGGCCATAGATTTTTAGCTTGCGTTTTTTCACAGTAGTTAGCAAGTCATCATGGGGTCCGATCGCTGCAGTAACCCTGTCTCTAATCTCTTGGACGTCTTGGTTTGTGACGCGGTCTTTAAATGTGATGCCTAGGATCCTTCTGTAGCATCTCATTTCCATTGCCGTTATAAGTCGATTCTAAATGTTGATTAAATCTTACTGGTTCATATGGCGTTTACTGCAGACAGAAAACGAACTCAACAATGATCTTGTGTATTTCTCGTAGGGCAGAGAATTCTTGTGAAAATAAAAGGAAAAATTCAACCAATTCAGCATCTATAGTTGTCTTCGGGAAATTCCTATCCGAAATCAAACCTGAGGTTGCGAACTTTGCCACAGAGTTAATCTCGTTAAAAAGCTCATTTTCGTTAGATCATAGATCTGCTTAGGAGGACCCAGATTGTTGCAGAACTTCTGGGACATCTGACAGTGCGATCCAACTGAAAGCGTTAACGTTAACGTTTTCAAATTGACCACTCTCTCTGAGATACCGTAGGATGGCTGCCTGATCGTGCGGTATGCACGCTGAACCACAGCCATCGGGAAATGGGGTCACGGAGGTCACGCCTGGACTGTTGTTCGATCCTCTCAATGGTACCGGCTTCATATAATACCCTCATTTCGGAGGTTAGGGCTAGGATGTAGATTATCTTCAACTCTGTGGAACTTGTTAAACATATTGCAACTTTTATTCTGGACACTTTTCGTAAAAGTTTACGGCTGTCGATTCTAAATCATATCTTCTAACCAATCCGGCGTCAGGTAAAATATTAAAGAAAAGAAATGGTGCCTAACCCTATCCCTATGTGAAATTAAGTGCACTGTGAATTATAGCCTACCTGATTCATGAAACTAAACAATTGAAAAACTATTTCATGTAGGCGTTGCTATAAGTTTATCCGTGCGGCCCGTGCCTTGTCTACGGTCGATAAAAAAAAAAACAACTTCAAACGTCCACCGTGGTAGCTGAAAGTGTCAATGACTCTACTGATGATATGGACAAGCTAGCGATGAATGCTTATATCGTTACAGTGCTGGGATTGTTCCTCAAATTTCAGATCTTGAGATTTATAATAAACGAATATTCACATTTGATAAGAGTAACACCATTAGTAAAATCACTATATTTAGAGGACTAAAGAATACAAACTTAAGTAGTAATAATATATATATCTACAAAAAACATTAGAGAATAGCATGGGTTGCCTGAGTTAGCAAGGAAAACCAACGACTTAGCATAGTGTAGCCTATGTCATTGATAAAACTATGAATAATTGACGACAATGAAAAAAACAATTAAAAAACGTACATGAGGAGCAGGCCCTGGTTACACATGTGTAGTTTGCCTGGTTTCACCAGCAGCAGTTATTTTAAGATTCGCCAAACAGTCATCACAAAGACATGTAGGCACATTCGTACTTCTAAGACTATCGTGTCTCACACAAAAGAGGTAAATTTAATACCAGGTCTCTCGCTTGGGACTGTTACAGAAGAAATTGATAGAATCATTTCTTGATGACACCAACAGCATTACATATATTAAAAATAAAGGTCATTGAGATTATTGAAGAAAAAAAAAAGGCTACGTCTGCGAGGCGCGCAAGGGCCGCAAGGGTCAAATGCTGGTTTAGGATATTTTTCAGGAATCCTTGCCTGAACACATTTCTTAATGCTAGCTATCACTGAGCAACCTTTGCCGAGTAGTTTGTCCATGTCAAGACTGTAACTTTTTCGTAGCCTACGTACGTAATGTTTTCGCTGACAACGACGTTTGACACAGACAGTGCGTCTCTCTGAAGACATCGACAAACCAAACGCCCAAAGACATCCTCTCAGTGTCTTAGATATCTCCAGTTTAATCGAAGCTGGAGCATGCAGTGACTGCGGAACCAGCAGACCTTGCAAATGCAGTTAATTCGTGATGCTGTTGCTCGTCGTATTTTTTTATTTGTTTCTTGTTGCTGCCAGTGCTCCGTCGATACAAATAAACGTTTTGACGATGGCATTGTGAAGAACTTTTAATTCTTATATCCTTTGCCATCGTAAAGTGGTGGAAGTGCTTAACTTGCTATTTTATAGAACGCTAACACCGACCGCAACTCCGCAAGACGTAAATAGGCTACATTTACCAAGATGACTGCACTGTTCACTCTTGCTAATTAAAATAAACTTTTAAATTCTTAACATCGAAAGACAACTGGTAAGGATTTCTCTTCAAAGGCAAAAAAAAAAAAAATAAATAAAAAAATCACATTCTAGGCCTTATTATAATTAAGGAGCATAATTATTTGCAAATGAAAACATATTACTGCTCTCTTGCACACACTCCATATATATTTCTTATCATATGAAATACAGACGTTATTTCAAAAAGAAGATGATTGCGTTCTACGCTTGTTCCTAGGTCAATATCTCATTCCATGCTCTTTTAGCACTAGGATGTACAAATTTTGTAACAAATTTGTCCTACATAAGAAACGAGGAATATTCCTTTATCTTTGTGACTTTCTGAGTATTTTATTCAATTTTGTTTTTGTATTTGAAGATTATGGTTCAGTGTTTATGTAGGCCATAATTGCTACTTTACTCTCCTGAAGGCTTTCTAAATTTAGTAATTTTCACGCTTAGCGGTATGCAGCGGATGTTTGAAAACAAAGTTATTCTTCTCATAGGTGGTAGCCAAGCAAAATTATCTAGCCCTTCCTACCCGAAGTTTTCTAATTTATGCGCAAGGGCCTACTCGCCTTAGTCATATTATCTGTGTTAGTATTAATTTACAGTATGGCCCCTGCACCGTGCACGCCCAGTAACAGAGCCACAGGTGAAGGCCAGAGTTGAACTGGTAATCAGAAGCTATATGAGAGATAGGAATCATTTTATGTAGTGGGGTGCTTATTCTGCAATAATAATCTTACGGAAATCGTATTTATACGATATTATTAAATATACAAAATTTAAATTCAACGAAACTACTAGCTATTTTCGACAGGCCGAGGCACAATAGCACACATATGCGCCCCACGATTAGGCAGCCATCCACCATTTTCTTAACGTATAGCCTATAGATCTATTACAGATTTTACTTGAAAATAATACATCCTACTATCAATTTGGATATCCAGCTCCGTCTTCATGTAAAAAAAAAAACTTTTATATTAAGCTATATGTTAATGCTGCTCGTTTTTTTTGGTTTGGCGACAGTCAGGACCTCATTCTATATCAGGACATAAGGCATCTATTTTTCACAGCTATAATTTAAAGTCTAGTTCTAATAGTTAAGAATTTAGATATAGATCTACTATAACTAAGGATACAAGCACATCCATTATGATCAATAACGGAATGTAGTGTAGTCAGACGATCAGACGTTGGGCTGTTTTTGTCGAGAAATATCTTTTAAACTAAAGTGTTATTTAAATATTCTACTCATTATTGATTTTCATATTTTTTACACATTTTATGTTATGTGTGTATTCTATAATTATTAAATAAGTAATAAGTAAGTAACGCATATAATCTATAAATACGATAATTCTGAAGTTTGTTTTAATTTTTTTTTAAAAAGAGTATCTGTTAAGTTTCATAATCAATTGCAAGCCAGTTTTCCTTGCTTGTTTGATTTCACGCGAATACAATTCCTTTTCCGTTTATACCGTCAATAGCAATCATGGTAAGAAATAAATATAAATATTTTATCCCTCAAAATCGTATTTATGAGACATTTATTTGTTATTTTGGGAATTTAAAATAAAAATGTTTACCAAATTTAATAGACTTTTACAAGAAATCATGTTATACTCTTTGCTTTCGATAGTTATAAAGCTTTTTTGTAATCACGAATTTTTAAAATGTAAACAAATGACCCTGTCAGAGTGTTAGTGTGAAGCAATTTTTGGTATAAAGTATAAAATATTGTTTATAATATTGAAGCGAATAAAAATTCCATATCATATACAGAGATCTACGATCTAGCGTAGCCTAGATTTAGAATAATCTAGATTTAAAATCAGACCAGATACTCAGTCGTCTCAGTAGAAGAAACGCATAATTTTGTCTAGTAGTACTAGACTAGGGAATGAGGAATGGGTTGCTGAATTAGCCAGGAAACCAGCGACATAGCCTTAGCAGAGTGCAAGTCACTGATTAATATGCATGACTAATTTGACACATCAATTGCATAATGATAAGACTCATAAGATGTAATTATCTTCTCTTTCGAAATATCTGTAATTTAGATCTATTGTATTATTACTATTATTAGTTGTATTATTTAGTCAAGTCATAATGACAAGAAGATAATCTTGAAGAACTTGTTGATTCTACTAGGCACTTGTCTTATAAAATTTGGCTACATTGAATGTTAATACAAAGACTGAATGACTTATGAGTAATATCTCGTGGCTTATCTAATTGAATGTCAACTGCACGTGCTAGTCTTTAATTAAGACATTAAGTTTTAGTTTATATTTGTTCAACTTTATAGTCTTTGCATGCCTTTATATTTATAGAATGTAGAACTAGTTGTAGTAAACCTGTGTAATCAAAATTGTCACCTTATTGCAGGCTGACGCAAGTGTAGCCACCATAAAAACTCGCAAGTTTATGACTAACAGACTGCTTTGCAGGAAACAGATGGTAAGAATCTAGATGATTTGTCTTAAATTGTAGATCTAGATTCTAGAGTGTAGTCTTACATTGACTCCTGTAAACTCTGTAGTCACTAGAGATCTAGTTATCTTTGATCTGAATGAATTTGTCCTTACAAAATGATAATAAACTACTGTTTGAAGTTTAAACCAAAGTGGTTAAGCATTACTATTTCACCCAGGAAAGTGTCAGTTATTAGGAGTGGTCCTGAATTAAAATAAACACTACTGTTTTGTTTGCAATAAACCTGCAACATGTAAAAATTAAAAATACTTAAATTTTCAGAAAATTTAAAAGCTTACATGGACTTCATAATTTCAATATGGATGTTGAAAAAAAAAAGGAAAAATGCTACTGTTTACTAAATGAACTTTTTTCAAGCCTCAGTTTGGGATCCCTCTTCTCAACAGTATATACATCTATCTGTCTATAATTATAGTCCTAATTAAAAACCAGCTTCTTTTCTCTAGTAAAGTTCCCCCTTCAGACTTTGTGGTCTATAGTATAGGGCAGATTATGTAGAGGTCATCTGTTTCTGTAACCTACGGTTAATGGGAGTGTCATATGGCCAGTACAACTACCAGCCGCCTTTACTTTCCCCCATGTCAGGTACCCATTAGAGCTGGGTAGACTCAGAGGCGCCCAAAAATCCCGAAATTTAAAATCACAGGATTCGAACCTCTGTCTTGTTTGGAAGCCAAGTGCTTTACCGCTCGGCCACCGCTTCTCCTCTAGGTCTAAAAGTCTTGATCTGGATCTATAATCATTTGACTGATTCTATAATAGACAATATGTCTAGATCTAGATTCTTGTATGTGAAATAAATAATATTTATTTCATTTTAAGTTGGTGCACTTTACTTCTGTTTAATATCATATTAGTCTCTTGAATGGCTTTGTTTTAAATTTGAAAAGTTTTAGCCTTTTTTTTTTTTTTTTCAAGGAACTTTCATTCAGTAAATCTTATCAATTTTTTTGAACACACTATTTTGATGTACTAAGAAAAATCTATTGTAGTTTGAAATTTGTTCAATTAATGTTTAATTCATCTTTTCCACTTTTAGGTTGTTGATGTCTTGCATCCAGGGCGTGCCACTTTATCAAAGACAGAAGTACGGGATAAAATTGCCAAGTTATACAAAACAACAGCTGATACTGTGTTCTGTTTTGGGTTTAAAACACACTTTGGTGGCGGCAAAACCACAGGCTTTGCTTTGATTTACGACAATCTTGATAAAGCTAAAAAATTTGAGCCAAAATACAGACTTGCCAGAGTAAGTGTTTTTTTTTTTTTTTTTTAGTGATTATAGATTTTTTTTTTCCAATTCTACTTCATCATTACATAAGAAAATGATAGGGTTTTTCAAAAAATTTCAATTAATGCACCTAGTGTTTAAGAAAAGAGGTCTCCTGAAATTTAAATTCTACAATAGTCCTTAATTCGACATCTTAAATATTTCTTCAAATCAATGAAATTCTTTAAAAGTTAATCTTTTTTAAATGAACTTTTATGCATTGGTACATTCTTGATTGTTCATCTACCATGCATGCAAAAGAAAAGGTTAGAACATCCACTAATCTGTTGCAAAGATTTGGATTAGATCTATGCTACTATATTGAAATTTAGACTAATGTAGAATAATTTTTATAAATCGAGTTAGCTTTACCGTAAAGTATCGATTAAACCTTAGTCATCTTTGTTATAAACAATTGAAGATGATTGTAACTAGAATATTTTGAATGTATGCCAAGTTCAAAATGTATTAAGGTACAAATTATTTAAATTGGTATATAAAGTTAGTAAAATATAAGTTTGCACTCTGAAAACACTAGTGTATGTAAGGGGCATTTGGTATCTATTGCAAAATGTAATGAGTTTGTGTTTTGAGCTTAAAGTGTACCGTTATGAAACTGAATACTATAAATAGAGATTCATAGAGAGTTCAGATATTCTTTAATGTATCCTTTAGCTGTAAATGTGAATACAAAATTGACATTTTATTATGAAAACTTATTACCCTGTTTTTGTTAACAAGTTCCAAATTTGAAAATTGAATTGATTGTGATTCTTGTAGGAGCTTACATAATTTGGCTTATTTAGGAGATTCATCCATACTTGTATTTTTTTTTGTAGCATGGTCTGTTAGAGATAAAAAGAACAGGTCGTAAGCAAAGAAAGGAAAGAAAGAACAGACAAAAGAAAGTACGAGGTACAGCTAAGACAAAAGTCGGTACTGGCAAAGACAAGAAGGTAACTAACAAACTAGAACACAAGTTAACACTATTTTTTTATTTACAAACAATTTTTAAAGTTTATACGCATTTTAAAGTTTGAATTGTTGACATTTTATTTTTACTTTTTCTTTTTCAGTAATGAGACTGATGCTTCAAGTGAGGAAGACTTAATTGTCTTGAATATTAAGCCTATCAATAAATTACTGTCACTAAATTCTGTTGTGTTGCTTCATGTGTGCAGACCAGGACATGAGCGCCACAATGGTGGGATGTTGAGAAATAAAGTATTGCATTGTCTCACCTATCAGTTTTTTTACCATAGTGAACATTTTACAAATATTTTATCAACATTAATTTTTTAACTCAAACTTTTTTAAAGTAATAAAAAAAATTAAAATTGAACAATTGTGATAAAAAAAATAGTGGTGTCTAAAGTAGTGAATACTGAATCCACAACTCTGCAATTATATGTGATTTCTTATAGAAATACTTAAGCATAGTATAATCAATTTAAAGGAAAAAAAAGTCATTTGTAATGTCATACAGGTTTTTTTTTTTTTTT
>JADKLZ010003886.1:1111544-1125618 GCA_021533235.1 Biomphalaria straminea | reverse complement strand
CAATTACATAGTGTGATAACTAATAACACAGTGAGCTAATCAATCACACAGTTCGATAACTAATTACACAGTGAGCTAATCAATCGCACAGTTCGATAACTAATTACACAGTGAGCTAATCAATCACACAGTTCGATAACTAAATACAACTTTGATTAGAGACACTGCTACTGTATTAGACTTAAGTTTTCTAATACCAGGTAGAGAAACACTTCCAGCGCGTAGATCAGAATCTCAACTAGGACAATGCAGTCAATTTCCACAAACACGAACGGATATTCCTATGAGAATCTTTTCCTTCTCTATTATTCAATTTAAAGTGGTTGTGTACTTTTTTTTTAGAATAAGATTTCGGTACGAACTATTTTTTTGATGTGAGATATGACCCCACAACCTTAAATTGTCCTCTGCTTTTTTTCTGACCGTCTCTGACGTTCGTTCTCATCTGAATGCTCACATGTCATTTGTGAATTATAAATAACTCCAGTTTGTTCAACCTTCTCATGCGTGTTGACATCTTAGATGTACGCCTATCAATACGTCTGAGATTGCAAATACAATACAAATACTGTGTGTCTCTCTCTGTCCCTCGCTCTTTCTCCCCTCCCTCTCTCCCCTCTCTCTCTCCCTCTCACTCTCTCTCTCTCTCCCTTGGCCTAATGTTCTTTACAAAGATTGAATGAACATCCCGATGGGCTGGGGCTTTTTTTATTTATTAATTTATGAAGATTGAAAGGCCCTTTTTGGAGAGAGAGAGGAAGAGAGAGAGAGAGGGAGAGAGAGAGAGACTAACATACACACACACTTTCTATTCTTTTTTCTTAATATTCCGTACAGATTAAATTAAACTTAATTTTCTTTGCAAACGTAAGTCAACGATAGAAGCTGATTTCAGATGAAAACCTGTATTGTCTTAACTCTTATGTCTGTTGAAAGGGTGTGCAGGGAGTCTACCTCAACAAAGATAGAAATTGGAAGCAGCTAGTTCAGTTTTAAGGCTAGACTCTGTTCAAAAGAAATAAGCTACATATAAAATATTCTTTTTTTTTTAAAGACAAACATAACCTTATCTAAGGGGAAGCATCACGAAATCACTGCCACATCTCTAAATACAGCATTGTTTAACTCTCTTTTTCTATATAAAAAAATTAAATACCTGTAATTCCTTTTTCTTCTTCGTTCTCATTTCACAATGCGGCCGCAGTGAACCCCGCACTTTCATGCGATTTTTCCATTCAATAAAAATTTATCGCAAAGACGAATGTATTTTCTAATACAAAATCTTAATTTTGATATTATGCTTATTCCTACCCAACTGGGCCCTCGCGCAATCCTTTCGCATAGGGCCCCGCAATAGGTAGGGCCGGCCTTGCGACTATGAATAATTGTGCAAAGTTTAAACTTGATTCAGACGGACTGAGTGAGAAAATATACGCATGTAAAAGCTGAAGTTACTTGCAACATAGACGCAGGCGACCACAGTGCATAAACTCTTGTCTAACACGGTCTGTAAAATTCTGTCTTTTTTAGCGGCCCCCGAAAGGGGAAAAGACGCTATTAGTTTTGTGTGACCTGTCTGTCCGTCTGTCTGTCTGTCTGTCTGTCTGTCTGTCTGTCTGTCTGTCTGTCTGTCCGTCTGTCTGTCTGTCTGTCCGTCCGTCCCGTTTAGTGCTCAGAAAGTAGAAGAGATAATGAAGATCTGACATCACGATAATATAGATCATTCAAAGTTCTGATGCAACGGCTACTTTTTTTTTTCTAAAAGCTCAAAATCTAATTTTTAAAAATATTTTATGCAAGCAGTATTTAAAGAGAAAAAACCTAATTAGTATGCAATATAAATGAAACCTAATTTAATACAATTAATAATCTAACATGATGCAAAAGATTTTACGATTTATTTTGTTCTCACCAATGAGTATTCACTATTTAATTAATTAACTCATTAAAGAGGTGTGGCAGTTGCCTTGAACATCGGCTTTACAGGGCTAACGTTGAGAGATCAAAGCACGGAAGATGTATATTTCTGTCGTTTATCTTTGATATAATTTTTTTAAAATGAACTTTTAGCAGCGACAAAGAGAGTTTGTGTGATACACAAACTCAGAGGCGGCCCCCGTTGAGAGATCAAAGCACGGAAAATGTATATTTCTGTCGTTTATCTTTGATATAATTCTTTTTTAAAATGAACTTTTAGCAGCGACAAAGAGAGTTTGTGTGATACACAAACTCAGAGGCGGCCCCCGTTGAGACATCAAAGCACGGAAGATGTATATTTCTGTCGTTTATCTTTGATATAATTTTTTTTAAATGAACTTTTAGCAGCGACAAAGAGAGTTTGTGTGATACACTAACTCAGAGGCTGCCCCCGTTGAGAGATCAAAGCGGATCTGATAGGGATCCGACTCCTACGGGGGCCGCCTCTGAGTTTGTGTATCACACAAACTCTCTTTGTAATCTTGTTATGGTTGTCTTAGGTGTACATGTGTCAATAAATCTAAGTGTTTTTACCTCGAACAAAGATGAACTTTTTGCACTAAATCTGAACTCATTTATAAAATTACCTGAAAATATTTTCTTACATATGCTGCATGCTTTGAATGACAATATTTTTAAAATCCTTTTCAATTTTCTATGAAATAGTATAAGATCAAATAATTTTTAATGGTCCTAAGGAATCGTAGTTCAGTTTGACTAAAATTTACCACCTCAGCGTAGCTGCCTGGTCGAGCGGTTTGCACGCTGGACTGTCGTATCGATTTACCGATGGTCCCGGGTTCAAACCCTGCCCGCTCCCATCCCCCGCCGTCCTGCGGGAGGTTTGGACTAGGAAATAACTATCTTCAACTCTGAAGGAATTTCCGAAACATGTAAAACATTTTACAAACAATGTAGTCAATAACACTACAGATGCAAATACGAACAACATTCACACACGAAAAACATACACACTCACAACCAGCGCTTCATGAATGTAGACTTCTATGTACTTCTCGATGACGACAGATGGCCTCGTAACACTCTGACCGAAAGTGGGAAATAATAGTTTTAAAATCTTTTTCTTTTAGTCCTAATGGAAAGGAGACGACCACTTCGTTCAGATCTGATGTAACAGTGGTTTAATGGGTGCAGGTTGTCTTTAAGAATCGTGAGTGTTTTGGAAAGGCATCTTTCATGAAAAAGCTCTTCAAGAGATGGTAGCTGTGTTCGAGTGATATAAGATGCTTTTTTCAATGGCATGGCTTACCATACATGGATGAGACAGTTATATACATCACACTGTTCTTTCTCTCCGTATCATTGACCGTTGTCTGACCACTTTTGGTCATTTTCTAGATAGGCGTGTTTCTCAGTTTCGTTATTGAAGTTATTTGTTAGGACTGTTCCTGTTTTGTTGGTTAGTACACAGCGTTTATATTATAAACTACTTAGACAATATTAAATGACATTTTATACGAACACAAATATTTTAAGTACATATCAGCATGGTTCTATTTTTTAAATAACAACCAGGCTCAATGAAGTATCTTTTTTCCTAATTAATTCTAAATTATTGTACTATTTTCAATACGGCCGCCTAAAAATATAATAATTGTATAACGTTTCATCTTGATCCAATAAGAAATAAGGATATTAAACTAATGAGCTTCATGTATTTTCGTATATTTTCGATTAAAATTTCGATTAACTCTTTCTCTCCTAACTGACGATACCAACGTTGATTCCACCAGAAAGTGGTAAATAATTACGGAGAGAAAGAGTTAAATACGATAAAATTATGCATTCTTTTATCTTCTAAGTTCTAACTAGACTTGAAATGCGCAAATGAGACTATTCACCGAGATCCTCGTCGAAAAAAAAACCCAAAACCTCAGTCTTTTGACTTCAATGTCAGTCAAAGGTTTCCAGCTATGGTGTTGACGAACATCAGCCGTGTAGTCAATAAGTCCACTAATTGTCCACTAGTTGGTGACCACACAAGCACCAGGGGTTTCGGTTTCCTGAAGTAGACTTTGTCGGTCATCATTAACGCCAGCCACTAAGTGGAACAACCGAAACTCTGGTTTCACCTTCATGTCTTGCCTTTATGTCTCACCTTCATGTCTTGCCTTTATGTCTTGGTTCACAAGAGAAAAAAAACCCAGCGAATCTCATTATTTGTTAATCAATAGTGACGTGCCACTTCTGTGTCTATTTTTGACTTCAATGACTTTGACGTCAGTCAAGATGTCTTAAAAGTAGAACAATTAAAACACCGAGATGTTTTTTTTTTCCTTTCGTCCTAAAAGATCACGTCGACATTCGATCTTTCTTCTTTTAAAATCAAGAGTCTCCATTAACGAAGACGACATTTTTGTTTCTAAATAGAATGTTTTCAAAATATTTAATTACAAAGTTTATATTAATTCTCTCTGTGTGTCTTGTATAGATCTTCTACACAATCTTTCTTCCACTTTCCATTCTTGGATCAACTTTGTACAATTATTTATTATTGCCCAGGACATTAAAAAGTAAAGTTCCCCTTTCAGACCTTGTGGTCTATAGGGCAGATGATGTAAAGGTCATCTGATTCTGTGGCCCACGGTTAACAAGGGTGTCATGTGGCCAGCACAACGACCAACCGCCTTTACTTTTCCCCAACTAATATCAGGTACCCATTAGAGCTGGGTGGACTCAAGGGCGCCCGAAAATCCCGAAATAAAAATCCCAGTCTTCACCAGGATTCGAACCCGGGACCTCCAGTACGGAAGCCAAGCGCTTTACCGCTCAGCCACCGCGCCCTCTACCCAGGACATTATTTACCATAAAAGAAGTAATCAATTAAATAATTAAAAGTGGTAGTTATTTAATTATTTTTGTTTCTCATAGAAAACGGAAATAATCCTTGCAGCATGAGAGATTTGTCAGTAACTGTGCTGTCCTTTTTCTTTATATAAACTTTTTTTTTAAAAAGTGTTTTTATATTTGCTTTTTTAATTATTAAAAATACCAACAACTACTCACATGACTACGTAAACCCAGTTGCGACCTGCATATTTTCTCGCATCTCGTGCAGACAAAGCCGTTGCCCGCAGTTGGTTTATTTTAAGTTCTTTTTTCGTCTTCTGTGACTGTCTTCAATAATGTCTTTTCTTTGGGTCTCAAATGAGCTTCCTTCGGCATTTGTAAGAGCTGTCCAACTGTCTCGTTCAGAGGCCATCTGCTGCTAGCAGATCAACACTTAGCCAGTGAGGGCGAAATGGTGTCTTAGTTGATCATCTCAGCTCTTACGGGAGGGGGGGGGGGCGTTCTCCTGTATGCTCGCCAAGGAAGATCGCATTAGGCATGCGGTTTTCTCCCATGCGAAATATGTATCCGACCCAGAGCAGCTGTCCAATGGTAATTAGTGCTTCTATATAGTCCACACAGGCCTCCAGCAGAACAGAGTTATTTGTATTGTAGTCTTGCCAACGAATGCCCATTATGGAGTGAAGGCACTTCTAAGGGAAGCGTACGAGGAGCCTTAAATGCTTTCGATAGAGCACCCAGTGCCTATACAACAGTGTGGTGAGAACCACTGCTTTATTAACATTGATTTTTGTATCCAGGTGAAGAGGCCTGTCATGCTCTCAGTCTGAGGCGACCAAAAACGCCGTTGACCTTTGAGAGACGGTTGTCTATTTCTCTGGACAGTGACGCATCAATGGACACTACGCTGCCTGAGTTGGTAAAATAGTCAACAGTATTAAAGACATGGCCATTCACATTGATTTGTGAATCTGGACTAGTTACCACCAGGGACTAGTGAAGCATGACCTCCGTTTTGTTTTTGAGGTGGATAATGGAGTCTTCTTATCTTATATATCACAGACGTTACTTGAAAAAAAAGATAATAACGTCCTACGCATAATTACCCTCTAGTCTAGATCTACACTAAGCATTTGTCATTGTGTGCAAAAAAAGAAAAAAGCAAATTTATCTGTTTTCTTCTTAGGAGAGTAAAGGTAGGAGTTTTTCTGCATTTATTTGTATTTTTGATTATAATTTTGACCTGTAGTTTAGTTTTACTAAGAAGACTCCAATGAAAGCCGAGCAGCCAACGAAACAACTTTTATATAGTTAGTGTGTCGCTGTGAATCTGTGTTTCTGAGAAAGTTGGAAAACAGCTCGAAGCAGCATGTTCAGTTGTAAGTCAAGATTCTATTGCAAACAAAAAAGTCTACGAGTCTTAAAACGTGGTTTGTGGCCGGACACGGTCCATAACTCTTGTTCAAATCTTTTATGGGCCACTATAAAACTCTCCCTTTTAGAGTGCTGATAACTGTACAGTACACATAAGTCAAAGTTTTTTATCATGAACAAATGCGAACTTTTTGCACTAAATGTGAACTCATTCATAGGCTAACCCGGAAGTAATCGGTAGTTTTCTTTTGGAATGAACAAATTAAGATTTCTATAATAAATGTCTGGTGTGATCAGGGGTGGGGAAACTTTTTGTATCGAGAACCGCATTAAAACATTTTGGAAATGGGGGGTCGTATGTATGCAGGGCTTTTTTTTTGTGTGACGGTACGCACCGATAAGGCGTACCGGCACCTTTTTGAATGTGGGTGAAAAATTATTAATTTTCTTGCATTTTAACGTAAATTATTAATTTAATAGTAGTTAAAAGCCAGGCAATCAATCGCTGATTAACGCACTTTATCACTGAGTGCTTGCACCTATTATAAAAAAAAAGCACTGTGTATATATATATATATATATGTCTCTATAAGCAACGAAGAGGTCAGACGTAGTATTAGTGTGTCGGAGGTAAGTCAGCTCATCTCTCTACTGTGTCCGAATTAATTGGTGATAAATTACTTTGTCTGACATCCCAAACAAGGGAAAGAAATAGTACTCGACTGAAATTAGTCCCCTTTATTGTGGTATTAGCTGAATTATTTCCCTTTAAAGTTAGAAGTTTTATACAAATTTAATTACATGAGCATGATACAAAGTAATTGATAAATGTAATATAAGTTTTGTTTTTTTTAAATCTTTTTTTTTTTATTTCCTTGTTTTGTAATGAGGTATTCTGAAGAACAGTTTAAGGAGAACTTAGTTGTTCTCTTTTCAGTAATTCATTTTTTTTGTTGATTACTATCACGTGATAAAAAGTGTCAAAGACTCATAGGTCGCAAATCTTCTGTAAATTTTTTCTCTAAAACGGTTACCGTTACTTGGTAGAGCTAAAAATAGCTCATAAAAGTCCTTAGACGCAAAAAGTAACTTTGTGTAGTGAGTGAAATCTGCATGTCACTAGATCAAAACCTATAGCCGGGGTCGGCAACCTGCGGCTCGCGATCCACATACGGCTCTTTGGATGTTAACCTTCGGCTCTTTAGTTCCATGCGCAAATATTATTTATTTTATTGAAACATTTTTTAAAATAGTTCCGAATCTTTTAACAAAGATTAGTCGCCGATTCGATCTCTCAGCAACTTGCACTTGTTTATTGTAATAAAAGTCATATTTAGTTTTGTTCACTGAAGAAGTTTATTGACGTTATTTTAAGCTCTATAAGTTAAAACATAATTCACCTACAGTTTAGTTGTCTACCAGCAGTGTGGTGCTACAAGTCAACGACCTTCGACTACACTTTGATATAACATTTCAAGCATTGACACAAGACTATACATTTTGATCCTTCAGCGAATACATTCACAGTCCGAGCTTTCCCCCTCTCAACATTCAGAACTTATTCCGCGGAAAAAAAAGTCCAGTTCTTGCTTCGTCAGTTTCACATGATATCAACTTACTCTTGTATATCTTCTGCTCCAAAATTTCGTTGTCCTCAAGTCCTCACATAGTCTTGCTAGGACACAGTCGAATACACGCCGGAAAGGTTTTATGTTCGTTTAAGCTTCAGTCTCATGCATGCAGTCGTTTCGGGTCGACGGTGTCGCTGGAGAAGTAGAACGAAAAAAAAACAAACTTAACGTTAAGCAGTGTCAGGACTCGGCGGCATCTTAAAGTCACGTTCCGCCTCTGCACAATCTCAAGTATTCTCAAGAAAGTGGCGGCGAGTGTTTCGTGTGAATGGATGCGGATTTAAGGGCGTTTTCAAAAATGTAAAAGTCAAAACATTAGCAAGCAAAATATAAAAGTACTTAAAAAAAAACACAAAGTTTAACTAAGGGGAAAAAGGCCACAATGTCAATTTTATATCTCAATAATGTAAAAGTTATTTCTTTTGTTCGATAGCTGACAAAAATAATTAAAAATGGATTCATGATTTTTAGCGGCCCCGTAAAGGGAAAAGCCGCTATTAGGTTTGTGCAAAATGTCCGTCTGTCACACTCAGGGCGCCAAAACTAGAAGAGATATGAAAAATATTTTTTCATCATTAAATGCGGCTTGAAAAGTTTAGGTGCAACGGCTACTTTTAGTTTTCTCAAAGCAAACCGTTTAATTTATAAAATTAATTATGCAAGCGATTCTAAAACAATTACGTAAATGAAAGGGAGGAAATATTACAATAAGAAATGCTCTTCCCATATAGATATCACGCACATTTTTTAAAATGAACTTTTAGCAGCGACTTTCGTGTACTAGCGTAAAGCCCGGCAATGACATGATTCTAAACTAATTTCTTAAACTTTTTTAAAAAATCAGATTTTTTAAAACAAATTGTTCAGTGCCCCCATTAGAATGAAAGAAGCATATTTTTTTTGCGTTTTGTCTGTTGGTTGGTCTGTCCGTCACGGTTAGATAAAAAAAACACTAAAGGCTTTTGAAAATACGATTTAACCTTTACTGTTCTTTCAGAAATATTGCGATAGTTTAAGGATGGGAGCATGCAGGAATTGAGCCAGGGACCAACAATAAATCCGAACTACAGTCTAGTGCGCAAACATCAAGATAAGGCAGGTTTATACCCTGCTCGCCATCCTCCGTCGTCCAGCGAGAAGTTAATTATTTTCAACTTAGAAGGAACATCCGAAACATCTTGCGAATAGGCGGATCTGACAGGGATCCGACTCCGACGGGGGCCGCCTCTGTAATCTTGTAATCTTGTTTTTTACGTAAAATTAATAATTACTTAACGTTTTAACTTGATCTTAGAATGTAAAAATAGCCACTATGTATGCCAATGTCGTATTCTTAGACATAAATGTCTGAAATCTCATTCAATAATTAATTCCCTCTCCTCAGAGAAGAGTATTAAAATACTTTAAAAACGTATTGATTAATAGGCCCTATATTCTCTGTCAGAATTTGTTACATTTTTAGATCTGGAATACATTTTGATCTTGATCTAGTGGTGTAAAATAATACTTTAAATGCTAAAAACTTTAAAACTTCGAAAAAAAAAGTAAATGTATAAATTCGGTTTTATTAAAAAAAAGGATTTTTTTTATTTTATTATGAAACATAAGTAGTCGCTATGTCAGCTATATAATAACGTACTTAGAATAAAAATCGTTTTGGGGAAGAATTAACCGCTATCGTTTCGACCGTGAAAGGTGCTTAGTTGTTCTAAGCATAGGGTAAGTCATAAAAGTTTAATTTTTCAGACATTTATATTTCTTTCACATTGAGAACTAAGTAATGTCTCTTGTAATGAGTGAATCAAGTCAGTAAATATGTAATAGTTTTGTGTGTCCGCTACTAAAATCTTTAGTCACCTGCGCCCTGGTCTATCCTCTACTACAAATCACTCAGACTTTGGAACTTAAAACTGTAACATCGACTTTGTTGAGCTTTAGTTCCCATTGTCGTGTAAAGCCAAAAATAACATTTTGACGGAAATTCCAGACTAAAAAAAAAAATGGAATATTCGGTTCAAGGTTGGTGTAAAATTCATCAGTTGAAAAAGAAAACCAAGTCAGGTTATCTGACACATGAACGGCCTTGTTTTTTTAAGCGAGATTTCAACATTCGTTTGCAATGTCTACATTGGAAAAGTTGGTTTACCGAGTTCACTGAACCGTGCAGTTTACACAAACAATTCTACGTTGCCAGAGGCGGAACTCTAAGACCTCAGCTCTCTTAGAAAACCAAAAGTCCTGGTATTGTCAGGGCCCAAAGAGCCTAAGATTCTTTTTATACTCTGGGCCCCCACCACTGTAAGGGGTCTTCCATTCACTCTCTACTCTTCACTCTGTTTACCGCACTTTCCTTTCCTAGAGCCTCCTAACTCTCACCTCTCAACCAAATCAGGTCGAGAGGCCAAGTGCGGCTTGATCTTGGCTTGCTTGGCTACATAGAAGGGGGCTCGAGGTTCGACACCCGACTCGGGCAGAGTTGTGTTTACTGAGCGCCCAAAGGCAGCACGGGAAGCCAACTCCTAGATACCCCCTCCCCCCACTGGTCCACAAATGAGATTGGACCAAAGCGCTCTGAGCATGCTATAAGCATGAAAGTAGCGCTATATAAAGGCTATAATAATAATAATTGTTTGCTTATTATTACAAGCACAAAGACTTATGATTCATGTCTTTAAGTCATGTGACAAAATGATGATAAACAAACCAGACTAACATACATTTCTTATGTATCCGTACTAATGACCGGCACACACAAAATGACAAACCATGCAAGATTTGTGGCACAGAGGGAATGTGACACACAGTCAGCATATTTGTCACAACAGTGGCGTAGCTAGAATGGGGGGGGGTAGGGAGGTCCAAATTCAAAAGTCCTTCCAAGCCCCCACTTGAAAGGGGCCCCGAAATGAGTGTCTTAATTCTCTTTTTACATCTGTATATATATTTCTCTACGTCGTCTAACCATGCAGGACACCACGCAAGCAGGCCGACTATCTAACCCTCATCCCGCGCCCTCCCGCCTGCACCCGTGTCTTCGTCGCTCTCCAGTCATGCGCACACAGTCGTTAGGAGAGCTGTCTTTCTGGAAGTGTTCACCCGTCACTAAATAATTGCGTATGCTACGCCGCGGTCGCCTCATCAAATATTAAATATCACGCAAAGCTATGTAATCTTGCTATTCACGTGTAGTCAAAAGTACTATGCATCATTGTTATAGATGCCTTTGCTGCACAGAAAGCACGATGTAAGGCGATATTGATTGAGATTTGTCACTTGTGCTTTATCTCGACAATAAACAAAGGTATTATCAATTAAAAGAATCAAATGATTATTTGTTTATTGTTTATTTTAGTTATATACTTTACCAATTGGAATTTAGAATTAAGTACATTATCTCATGTCATGATGTCGAATGTCAAAATGCAGGGCCCCCTAAAAAAATCAAGTCCCCCGGGCCTCCCAAAATCACTGGCTACACCAATGTGTCTGTGGCATTTTTTTACGTCTCGAGAGATAATCTTTTCACTTTGCAACTTCTTGTGTGGCTAAAGAGTCCAATCCTTGATACACAGCTGCGGTTGCAGGTTGGGCATATAAAATCACCAGGCGCAGCTGCATTTTCAGCCTTCTTTCTGCCTCTGTTGTGTATGGCATCTGCAATCCGAGACCCTTCTCTTATGCTCTCTCTCCATGTAGATCTATCCAGTGCTGCTTGTTCCCAGCTGCTAGTGTCAATTTTAAAAAGCTTCATGTCGCGTTTGCATACCTCTTGATACAGTAAAAGTGGGGGACCAGCAGCTCTCCTGCCTTCAATAAGGATAGCGAAAGCAATGGGCACCATGTCACGGTTGCAGAAAAGAGTCTGGAACAACATATTGCTGACTAACAATACTAAAGCCTTAGTCTACCGGACCTGCGTGATGAGCACCTTGCTATACGGAAGTGAAGCATGGTCAACCTACTCATGGCAGGAATAAAAAGCTGAATGTCTTCCTCCTCCGATGCCTAAGGCGGATCTTTAAAATAAGGTGGCAAGATAAGATAACCAATGAGGAAGTGCTACAAAGAGCAGGGTGCCAGGACATCCGCTCTGTTATCAGCAGCAGACGCCTTGGCTGGCTTGGCCACGTTCGCAGAATGCCAGTAGGTAGACTACCACAAGATATAGCCTACTGTATGGCGATCTTATTGAAGACCAATGTGTCACAATGGCAATATTGGAACATCACTGCCTTTATGTGAGAGTGTGTGTGTGTGCGTGTGAGCAATCAGAACATCACGAGAGAAAACTTCTCAGAAATTCATGATTCAATTTAGGTCAATCACAATTGTATCCTCTCTCGGACCTCTTACTACCGGAACCAGCGCTGATTGGTTGATAGAATATCGTCGGCCAAGTAACGTACATAGATATCTAGATGTCGACACTAATGTAAACAACGATTAGATACATTTTTAAAAATTCATGATCTTAAAAAAAAGTGACGGGAATTAAAAAGAACGAAATAAAATAAACGATGGCAATAAATATTATAATGCTTTTTAAATTTTTTTAGTGTAACTCGTTAAATGACCAAACACAAATTCGGAAATAAGCCCAGTTTGGGAATATTGAGTATCATTAGAATAGAAGCTGTCTTAATCTTTTGATTAGTCATATATTTAGAGAACCTTTATGAACATGCAATATTTTGAAGAAAGAAAAAATAACAAAAAAGCTTCGTTCCAAAAATGCATGACTAAATATTTTAAAACATTTACTGAAAGCTAACGAGTCCCATGAGCTGTAAAGATTGTCAGAATATAAGTTGGGTATGTACGATTTTTGGAAGTCTTGGATATTTTAAGAATATCTCAATGGACCTCATTCACCAATCGTAAATAAACATATTTTGCCACGTCATAATATTGCTAAAACAATGAAGAATACGTATCACGTGACAGTCTTTATCCATTAGGCCTACATAATTTGTATAGAAGATATATAGAATATATAGAGTGAGGTCCATTGGACACAGGGAAAAGCTTTTTAACATTAAATAGGAATGAAACCTATTAAAATATAAAACTTTTGCTTCGTTCATTAACATGCGGAAATTCTCATTATCTTCTATACAAATTATGTAATCCATAAAGGCTGTCACGCGATACGTTTTTTTTCATTGTTTTATAAAAATTATCACGTGGCTTAATGTTATTTGTTTACGATTGGTGAATGAGGTCCATTGTATTTCAATTATTTTCTTTTCTTTTTCAATTATTCGGGATATTTGATATGCATTTAGTATGACGGCTTACATGACAATATTTTGTAAAATGTTTAAGTTTAAATCACTAAATGTACCATCGGTTTGGTTTGGGGGGGGGGGGAGATAATAAAGGGAAAGGCACAACTTTGAGTTCCCTATTCTCACTACTAAATAACAAAATATTTCATATTTGTCTGTTCATCATAAGGAGATGTCGTTGACAGGTGCATGGATGGGCTGATTCTATTTAGATCTATATCTTACCATTACCCAATCCCACTGCTTACTATTTGAGCCCTCGCCCCGCCCCCCCCCCATCTCGTTATTTTAAGTATTTCCCAGCAGCGGATCCCTTTAACTGTTTTTATTTTAGATGGGTTTCTTATTTATCATTCTTGAATGTTTATTTTTTTTAGTTGTACAGAACTATTTCTCTTTCAGCTGTTTTTAAACGATTTTTCTTCACTTCTGACTTTCTGTCAGATTTCTAAAAGCGCCCATTTTGCTATCAGTTTAGAACAAAGTGCAACTTCACTCTAACGATGTTTGTGAATGTTTGTGAATGTTTCTACCTCGCTGCCCATCAATGGGGAACAAATTAATGATGAAGTGAAAGAACAAAAGCAAAAACGAAACTCAACGAATCTTTGCCCAGTCGTAAAAGTCTTTATCGGCCTCCAATCAAAATGGTCTTGAACTAATTGTTTAGTGGCCCGCAACAAGCCGAGACTTTAGGATGTTTATCTTTCGGCATACTCCCCCCCCCAGCTAGTACATCTGATATTTAAATGTGGGGTGGGTGGGGGTGTGGGCGTGGTATTGGAAGTGGGACTTTAAAAAAATCACTACTTTAATGTAGCGCATCTTGCAGGCATGCTCAGTGCGTTATGGTCCAATCTCTTTTGTGGATCTGTTTGGGAAGGATGACGCCTTGGTCGTGATGTGTTTAGGAAGGATGACGCCCTGGTCGTGATGTGTTTGGGATGGATGACGCCCTGGTCGTGATGTGTTTGGGAAGGATGACGCCCTGGT
>JADKLZ010003886.1:1068232-1079879 GCA_021533235.1 Biomphalaria straminea | reverse complement strand
AGCCGATCTATTTCTTGACGTAGTACCTTTTTTTTAAACAAAGATTATATTAACACACTCTGTCTGTCTGTCTGGTAGACATTTTGAACTCTTTATTTCTCCAACTTCACTAATTGATCACAATGGACCTCATTCACCAATCGTAAACAAACAACATTTAGCCATGTGATTATCTATATCTTCTATACAAAGTATTTCATCCATCGTGGCTGTCACGTGATACGTATTTTTCATTGTTTTATCAATATTATGATGTGGCTAAATGTGTTTATTTACGATTGGCGAAAGAGGTCCATTGATCACAATGGACTTCATTCACCTATCGTAAACAAGCAACATTTAGTCACATGATTCTATACATTTTTTTTATACAAATAATGTAATTCATAATGGCTGTCATGTGATATGTATTTTTCATTGTTTTATCAATATTATGACATGGCTAAATGTGTTTATTTACGATTGGTGAATACGGTCCATTGCACACTCATTCATTCATAGTCCCTAACAAAACATGAATTAATAAAAAAAACAACAAATTAACCAAATAGTTAACTAGACTTAAACAGTGGTAATAAATACATTTTGTTTCATATATATATATATATATATATATATATATATATAGAGAGAGAGAGAGATAAAGGGACACAAATCTTACAATACTGAGATGTTTCTCTTTAAATGTGGAGTTCTTTCCCTTGGTAAAGCTTTATTGTTTGAAAAGGCTTTTTTTTTTGTTTTTTTTTTACATTTCTGATTATTATTTTTTTCCACGGTATCATAATCAAGGAGGATAAATTTGGCCAGTGGCTTACGCCTACAAGCAGTACGTTTAGAACAAGCTATGCCTCTGCTTATCTGCCGATGCTGTTTACTTGAAGCAAGACACACTTGTTCTTTCTCTTAGCAGTCTTGTAGAATCTCGAAAATTTTCTTTGAAAAGTTTGAATTTCAGCACCCGCACGCTACTTTCTCTGGAGATTAAAAGCGCGGAAATGTCCAGTGACAGTCTTTAGTTTGACCAATTATTTACACCTATTATCCTTTACGTTTTTTAAATGTTACTTTGGTTAACTGTCACGTTGTTTTAATGTCACGTTGGTTCACTGTCACGTTGTTTTAATGTCACATTGGTTCACTGTCACGTTGTTTTAATGTCACGTTGGTTCACTGTCACGTTGTTTTAATGTCACGTTGGTTCACTGTCACGTTGTTTTAATGTCACGTTGGTTCACTGTCATGTTGTTTTAATGTCACGTTGGTTCACTGTCATGTTGTTTTATGGGACTTTGGTTCAGAACCAGTGTTACGTTGTTTTAATATCACGTAGGTTCACTCTTACGTTGTTTTAATATCACTTTGGTTCAGTTTTACGATATTTTAATGTCACTTTGGTTCAGTTTTACATTGTTTTTATGTTACCTTGGTTCACTGTCACGTTGTTTTAATGTCACTTTGGTTCACTGTCACGTTGTTTCAATGTCACCCTCCCAGCTCCCTTTCTTTTGTTAGAAAAAATAACCGACTATGGCGCAATGCCGCATTTCGCTTGTACAATTTCTAACGCAATTTGTGTTCGTTAATTGTATTTGTTATTATCTGTTAAAACCCTGCCCTAATGATATATGTTAATACATTTTCTATGGCTACGCCCCTGCCCCAAGAGAAAATAAGAATGTAGCAGAGTGGTGCGCCACTTTCGTTTTTATTCCAAGTTTTGTAAAACCAACTTCCGGTGTATTCAGAGTCTTTTAATCAACGTCTGTCCCCACACATTGACAGCCTACAGTTGGACGCAGTACAAACTACGAGGCGATGTTGTTTATATTATTGTAGAGTCTAAATACAAAATAAACGAAATACCAAAATCTGTACGTATTTATTTGAATGATAAATAGGATTGTACAACTAAAGATGAAATTCATTGAAATGTTGATTAGTTGATTGCGAAAATTTAATTTATAGTTGAATGTAGAGTTATTTGTAAATTTGATTAAAACGTTGATTTTAATAATTGAGTGGAAAGTCGATTGGCTAGATGATTGTAAAATTGATCTTTACATTGATTGTAAAATTGATTGTAGAGTTTATCACCTTTTTTATTTGCTCGTAGAAGCTGAAGTTTCAATCAACAAGTAAACGAGTAACCTATGCTAAAGTTTAAAATCAAGCAGTGTTTCTTAAACTTTTATATAGACTGCCCTACCCGACAAAAACATTTCGAGGCTGGATGGTGAGGGGTTAGGGAGGGGTTCGTAACTTCTGGCAAAGGGTTTCGGCAGTAAAGGCGTTTGGTTGTTGTGCTGGCCACATGACACCCTGGTTAACCATCACACATAGAGATGAATTTTACATCATTATTTTCATAGATCTTAGATAACAAGGTCTAAAAGGTATACCTTCACTTTTTTTTCTTCGCTTTTAATACTGTTATATGCTTTTCCTTTTTTTTACTTAAAAAAATCAAGACGAAGGGCTTATTAAACTTCGATGTACCCAGTGACGCGATATAGAATAAGTCCCTATGTACGTTATTTGGACGTGGGACATAATTTAGATTTGACAAGGCCCTAAAACATTTGAAATGTGGGGCCCCTTGTAATCAGCATAAGGCTATTTTTCCTTTTTTTTAAACAACAAATCTGGAAAATCAGAGTTAGTGAAATTTGAAGTTGTGGAATGTCACCAGAGAATGCCGACCGTGTCGTTCGATTCTGCATTTCGCATTTAGAGGCCCGAACAAGACTCTGGCCCTCAACCCCCCCCCATCCCATAAGAAGAAAGGCTATATTGAGATTGGAGGTATCTGGAAACCAGCGCGAAGTTCATCTCAGGTATTGAATAAGTCATCTGGACCTTCCAACATGATACTAAGATCGCAGAAGATTTGAATCCATGGAATCATTTTCGGTGGGCCCCCCTCTTAAGTGTGGGGCCTTCAGCTACAGCTTGTATGGCTTGGAGATAAATCCGTCACTGTTTTGATTGATGGCTGAGGTTTGGAAATGTTTGTAGACGGTAACACGAGACACTGCGCAGCTATGAGATGAAGACGTCAGCAAACATGTTCTAAATTAAAACAAAGCAGTTGGGGGCCCCCTTGAAAAGACAACAAAATATCAAAGAGTGGGCCACTGAAGCATGCGACCTAATTACTCTGTTAACGATCATGTAGACTATTTTGTTTATATGGTAATCACTTGGAAGGTGTTCCGGTTCAATTGATATACCGCAGGTTATTGCTGTTGTGATATTTGTTCTAAGGCTACTTCATCAATACCTGATATTTTCGTATTGATCACTTGATTCGACTTGATCTTATACAGGTTAGAAGTGTATGTATTTATATGTATTAGTTAGATAATTATTTCATATTTCCAGAATTATTATTTTTTAAACCGATACTGGCATGGATATTTTTGTTACAATAAAGACAATAATTCAGTTTCTCAGTTCGACCTAGTCAATTTATAAGTCGTCCTATTCACTTGCAAACATTTCATGGGTTCCAGGTGGGTGGCTAGTTGTTTCGAAAACGGATCTTAAAGATTTTCCAAGAAATATAACATCTTAAGTATATCTTAGTGAAAACAACAACAACAA
The DNA here is from genome assembly GCA_021533235.1 of Biomphalaria straminea. NCBI lineage: Eukaryota > Metazoa > Mollusca > Gastropoda > Planorbidae > Biomphalaria > Biomphalaria straminea. Next base: position 1,076,273 of record JADKLZ010003886.1, on the reverse strand, counting down.
CAACAAAAAAAAACGACTTAATATGGACGTGAAAACTCTTGATCGACCGTTATAATGTGTACACTTTTAGCCATCCTTAAAAACATTGGCTTGCGCTTTTTTTTTATATTTTGAACATTGTTTTAGCGGGAATTCCCGCATTCGACTTCAATGTTTCTTTGTATTCGTTAAATAAGGAAATAGACATTCATCGTCTGATGTGGAAATTACTGGCCGGACTGTTAAAAGAAATTATACAAATCTTACTGGATAGACTTCTTGCTTTAAGGAAGCATTAGAAGAAACATGTAACAATTTTACAAAGATAACTCCTCATTTGAAAGAGCGATTACCCCGCCTCTCGGAAAAAAATCCAGACATGGTAACTTTAAAAGATAGTCGCCAAGACTGGAACACTGGATCTTCATATCTTATCTTATCTTATACAGTGGTTACTTTAAAAAAAAAGATAATTACGTCCTACGCATTTCATTGTTAATCTAGTCATGCATGTTAACCAATGACTTAAACTCTGCCAAGTCTTTGGTTTTCATGGATGATTCAGGCAACCCATTCCATTCTCTATTGACACCAAGGAAGATGGAGCACTTGTATGAATTTGTTCTAGCGTATGGAATAAGAAATGGACCTCTATTTTTGCGTCTTTCTGAGTATTTGACAGGTTTTGTTTTTCTATTTGTAAATTATGGTTTAGTGTTTTATTGTTAATTTACTTTTTATTCTTCTGCTCTGAAGTATCTCTAAGTTTAGAGATTTTACTGTCTAGAGAAAGTTTATAGAGATGGTATAGAACAATGGTTCCCAAACTTTTCCTTTAACGGAACACTTCATACATTCTGAGTATAAAGCGGAATATTTTCTTTTTCGTTTTTTTTTTTTAGATATTGATTCGTATGTTAGCCTACTAGTTCATTATTCCAGTTGAAACCACGGGTTCCGTTTGGAAACACTGTATAGAAGATTCTAATTCTAACCAGGACATTTTTTTCTCAGACTATAAATACTTTTGATGTGCTGTCTTTATATGAGAAAAGGGTCCTTGTAATCACAAATTTCCATAAGGATCAATAAAACAGTCTTAGTCTTAGTCTTAGTCCCAGTCTTAGTCTTAGTCTTAGTCCCAGTCTTAGTCTTAGTCTTAGTCCCAGTCTTAGTCTTAGTCTTAACGACCCAAAAAAGTCGATATCTTTAAAATACAAATTAATGTTGGGAAAATAAAAAGAAAACCTTGTTAGCCCAAATAAAACCTTTTTCGTTTCTTTCTAGAAATAAATGGTAAATGTTCACTTTAGCGTCCTAATCGAGATTTCTCATCTCTCTCTCTCTCTCTCTCTCTCTCTGTCTCTCTCTCTCTCTCTCTGTGACTCTGTCTCTCTCTGTCTCTCTCTCTCTGTCTCTCTGTCTCTGTCTCTCTCTCTCTCTCTTTCTCATTCTCTCTCTCTCATTCTCTCTCTCTCTCTCTCTCTCTAAAACACAATTTGTAGTTCTTGCAATTTAAAAACTAAATACGGGTACAGGGTTTGTTCTGAAGTCGTAACGATGCAATCTTTAAGGAAATTGGTTTGAACTATGAGGCTTCTTCTGTGGGTGACGAGGAATTTCCGTTTTATTTTGATTCTCTATGCTTGAATAGGACATTTCCTTATTCTTAAATATACTTGTTTATTGTTGTCATGCGCGGAAATGACGCTATTTCTTATATGTTACAGATGTTACTTCAGAAACAGAAGATAATTACCTCCCAGGCATTTCTTGTGCCAATCTAGCCATGATTGGTAATCAATGATTTAAACTCTGCAAGAACACCTGTATACCGGAAACAACAAAAAGCTTGCTGTTAAAATTATTTTCCCCCTTCTATGAAAATCTCAAACACAGAAGGTTTTATGTGCAGTTTTTTTAAATATATTATATATACTCTATGTCTGTTTGTTTTACATGTTTCGGATGCTCCTTCAGAGTTGAAGATAGTTTACTTCCTAGTCCAAACCTCCCGAAGGACGTTGGGGGATGGGGGCGGGCAGGGTTTGAACCCTGGAGCATCGATAAATCTGAACGACAGTCCAGCGCTCAAACCGCCCAACAATAACACTCAACTTTCAACTGTCTGTCACAACAATAGCAATCAAGTTGAAACACCTTGCCTCGACATTGACAACTCAACTTGAAATTCCATGTCTCAGATTCTTTAAAGCCTAAACCAAATGTTGTCTTTTAGACCAGAGGTTCTCAACCTGTGGATCGCGACTCCCTTTGAGGCCGATTGAGGATTAGCCAGGAGTCGCCCTAAGACCAATCGAAAATATGGATTGTTATTGTCTATTCTTCTTTTGCTGCACATAAGTGTGTGTGTGTCGCGGCAAAGTCAGGGATTGTAAGACGGGGTCGCTGATCATAAAAGGCCGAGAACCGCTGCTTTAGACAAATGTCACCGTGCTTCTAACCGGATTTAACTAGTCTTAAAAACTGTTTCCAGGTCAGAAACAAGAAACACCAGGAGTCACCGAAGCGTAATATCCCCCCTCCACTCTCGGCCCACAAATGTCTTAACCAATTCTCCTCTTTTTCTGCATACCCCCCGCCCCGCCCTGAACAGTCGAAAGGGCCAGACCTATCTCGATAGACTAAGAAGCAATCAAACACCTAGTTTAGTTTCGACAAGGCAGATGGGGAGATAAGAAAAAAAAGAGATTCAAAGAAGTTATCAGGGTGGTGTCCCTTTAAAGATCACTTGTCTTATGGACTTGAATAAAGCTGGAGATGGTGAAGCAATCGTTTTGAAAAAGTTTACGGCCGTTTACAGCGTCTAGCTTCATTCTGAAGTTGACATGTTATAGAATATCATAACACTTCGGAATGTGCCCCAGAAGTCTGCTGATCTTGTGTCGTCTGCATGCCCAGCTCACAGCGATGCGATGTTGGCGTTCCAACAGTATTCTAATCGTCTGATTGGTAGAAAATGCTATTTCATTTGAATGGACTTATATATAAAATATTAATTTACGCACGATTAACTATATAAAATATTAACTTACTTACGACTAACTATATAAAATATTAATTTACATACGACTAACTATATAAAATATTAATTTACATACGACTAACTATATAAAAATTAACTTACTTACGACTAACTATATAAAATATTTATTTACGTACGACTAACTAACAAGAACATAGACTCAAACAAAGTAACAAATGAAGAAACTAAGTCCAAACTGTTATTCAAATGATGGTTTGATACTCAAAAGACCACAGTCGAGTCTCTGTCTATAAGTACGTGTTATCCCTATGAACTCCTATCACTAACTGACTTTCAGGGTCTCCATGTAGTCCTCTAGCCATACTAAGCCTCGACGTCACTAGTCGCGTTCAAAGTCCGTCAATCATGGTGCGTCTTTATAGAAACTACTAATACTAAGTGTCTTACACCATGCAATGAAATCAAACCATCTAAACAACACGAAAACAAAGAATTTATTACTTCTTAGTTTTAAACGTGTCTTATGGACTAAGAGTAGGCCATCTCGAACAGCACCGAAGAATACACTTATCGTCTCCTCAAATGTTACATCATACAATTTTTCGACGAAATCCAGGGTCACATGTCAAGTTGTCCGGACATCACAGCAGCAATAAATCTGGCCATAAAAAAACTCGCAGACGACATCAATTCAAGACACAATGGTTTTTGGCACACACCATTTTTTTCTTCTTTTCACATGTTGGTCAGATCAATGAGATCAGTGTTGGTCTTCCATTACCATATATTGCCATATAACTTCTTTAACTCTTTTTTTGGCATTTATTAAAAAAATGAAAATAAAGATAACTAGTCGACCTGCGGCATAGCATACGCCGCTATTTTCCAGGGCAGGCCTTAGGCACTGCAACATATGCGACCACAGTGGGTCCCGCACTTTCTTTGGACCCGTGCTACATTTTAGGTGTATAAATTATTAAATTGAACCATTTTAGAACATATAACAGATTTCCCGCGGCCTCTTGACGACCGGCGGCATAGCATACGCCGCTATTTTCCAGGGCAGGCCTTAAACACTGCAAAATATGCGACCGCAGTGGGTCCCGCACTTTCATTGGACCTATTCCTTTTTCCAGTCTATATTTATTTATGTCTATGGACCCGTGCTAATTTTTAGGTGTATAAATTATTAAATTAAACCATTTTATAGCATATAACAGATTTCCCGTGGCCTCTTGGACTTGATTTACCAGAAGCCCCTGGAAATCTCATGAAATGTTATTAAATATTGGCCTACGAAAAAGTCCTGGAAATCTCCGGAAATTATTAAATGTCGATCTAGATTAGTTTCAAGAGTCTTACGACACAATAGGCCTATAATCTCTTCCGGCTTCCACTTTTTTAACCTCCCTTCCGTTAACTACACAAATTCATAAGAGAGAGTTTTATGAAACAAATATTTGTGCATTGTACTTCATTTTATGTCTAGAATCTATGTCTTTAAATTGTGTTTAATCTCTAAGACTGAGGATCATGCAATTTTTTTTTTCATAATTTAGAAATCATAATTCAATAGTAGATATATAAATATACATGTGTTTTCAAGTTACAGGAAGTTACTTCCTTTTTCCGGTCTATATTTATTTATGTCTATGCTATTTTGTGAATGAAATAGTGCGGATTGGGTCCATTCACACCGTGGTGCGTACGCCATGGGATCTTCCCTATTTGCTTGCTTGTTGTTGCTTGCTTGCATGTTGTTGTTTGACCTCACACTTAGAGGAATATATATATAGATTATAGAAGTATTCTCAGAGTATAACGATTGGGCAGAACCGACAATTCGGTGTCGTAAATTATGTACTACCTATTAATCTAGAAAAACTGGTCGCCCCCACCTCTGTTACATAGATGTAATAAAAACGGGACCTCAAATCGGTGAACATCAATATTGACCATTGGGAAGAGATAGTTCTAGATCTAGACCGCAACAGATGGAGATAGACACCGCAGTTCTATCCGACCGGTCAGAACTTCTGTCCGCAATACAGTAAATGAGAATGCAATATATATATTGTTATGACTCTATAATGCGCACCGCCATCCAGGCACAGATGCGCACTTCTAGTGAACGGACTAGAACAGGAAGTTGACATTAAGAGACTAACGATTTCCGACCACGTTGAGAGCCAAGATGGAGAGACAGTGCTAAATGGAGTTGTTGTTTTGTGTTACTGTGATGTCCTGTAAATAAACATTGTTGTCCTCGTTGAGCTGCCTTCCTTTAGGTTATTACAATATAATAATAAAATAACCGAGAGTCAGTTGGGGGTTTGTTGTCCCGGGCTCAGCTAGTGTATAAAGTATTTGCCCGGGCTCAGCTAGTGTATAAAGTATTTGCCCGGGCTCAGCTAGTGTATAAAGTATTTGCCCGGGCTCAGCTAGTGTATAAAGTATTTGTCCGGGCTTCCCCTCACTGCACAGTATAACTAAAACCAGAGAGTACTGGCGTGTCTGACTAATACTTACTAAATGCGTTCAACTGAACAGCAAAAATTGTTCAACATGAACAAGATAACACTAACGATGCGTTACTTGTATCAATGAATGTAAAGCTGATGTGCTGGATGTTAACGTGAATATCGTGTATTCAGAAGTCTTGCGTATTACAGCCTCTTCTGGCCATATAGATGTACTTTAATTACTTGATGCTCCAACTCATAGGACTATTTATTATTGCGCTCACTTGCCACACATTACTACACGTTCAGAATGAGAAATAAAGTACAATTCAGCAGACAAGTTTATTTATAAAATATAACATAAAGATGATTCACTGGCTATTCACGCCACAGAAAATATATTAACTTTGATATATGATCATGCAATATATAAGTCCAAGGAAATACACTTAGTTCAACACTTGACTTACTTAAATACTAAGTATAGAAAACAGACAGAGTATAACTACATCCTTACTCTGCTGGAGCTCAACATTAACTAACTAACATCGAACCATACTCAGAGAGTCTCCAAACTTTCCTCGTGCTGAAAGCACGAAATACTAAATAAGTGACTATATGTCTCTTCATGTCACAGGGGTTCTAAAACTAGCCTGTGACAATGAAAAAACACTAATATAAATTCAACAACTTAATAACTAAATAAGGTAACATGGCATGTGATGGATGAGTACGGGTGTGATAACTAATATTATACATAATCATAATACAAACAATCAATATTTCAGAATAACATAGCATACCTTAATGTCAGCGTTACAAACTCGCAGCTCACAACCTAAAACCATGGAGGAACAACCATCTATAACAATCTAAGGCAACAGCCGTCTTATCACCGAGTTATGTCCTTACTGTTTTTAGTTGACTTCCTTTGGTAGCAACATGAGTAGTAGCTTGATGTTCATCATTTGAGTGCTGATGAAATGGGACTGCTGAACAAGCAAAACTTTGGCTTTGGGTGTTTAAAATAAAATAAAAGTGGACAGATCGTTCTTTTTTTGTACAAAATACATGAAGTATGTGAAGTATATGTTTTGATGGAGTATTTGCATTGCAGCATGTCACTCAGAAGTTTGTTTCGGTAAAACAACTTGAACCATCCATGCTATAATTGCAACTTGTTTCTAATCAAAATGTCGTCAGCTCTACTGCATTAAATTTTCGCAATGATGTTGCCCGCGACAAGAGTGTGGGGAATTTGTTTGGTCCGCGGGCTTAAGAAGGTTGGACGTCACTGTTATGGACCATAGTTTCATAAAGAAGGTCTGGGTAAAACAATAACAATATTGTAGAACTTATTTTTCTATTTAAGAAAATAGTTAATTACCAATATTTACTCCACTGATTGGCCAATTTTGTAATGGATTCATGTTTTATTATATACAATAAATAACTGTAACAGACAGGCGAGTGAGTTTCTATTAGCTTTGTAAAAATCCAAGAGTTTAAAAGTACGCTATCATTGAAAACGCAGACCTCTATTCAGTGACAATGAAGACAAGGGAAGCAACTCATACATCATCACTCGAGCATAAAGTTGTAAAATTGTATATATATATATATTTTCTTTTTTCTAAAGTTAACGCAAGAACACTCGTACTTTCCAAAAAGTCCGAGTCACGTGATAGCATCACTTTGTTTACTTTAATCGTCAAATGTTTATTTACTTTGTATGGGAATCAGACGACGTGGGAGCGACTACAGGGTTTGACTTGTGAAAGTGATGGTCCAAGAGAGAAGATTACATTTGATGGTAGGCGGTTAATCTAAAAATGTCGAGGTTCTTACGAGTGTGAACTCTTTGTATGCGTGTGTGTTTGATAGACATATATTTCGTTTGTTTTTATTCTACAAATAATTTTGCCTATTAACTTGCATTCTCTTCATGGATGGGTGGACATCAATTCTGAAAACGGCTCTAATGATTTTGATAGAAATTGGACAGTTTAAGTATAACATTTTAATAAAATTTACTGGTTAATTGGCTACACAGTGAAAGCTTTAGTTTAAACGTTAGAATTTTTTGAGGATGTCTAGATCTTAAAAGGAAGCTGTAATTGTCTTAAATGTAAGTCAACTAAGAAATTGTTATTTTACAAGTATCAGAGAGTGCGCATAAACTATACCATGCAATTATAATATTTGATTTAAATTAAATTTAGTTTGCAATTTTTTTAAATCACAGCTTCAGCGGATATTTCCGAACTCGACTCCAATGTTTATCAGTATTCATTCTGTGGCATTTTACGTCTCGGGAGATAATCTTTTCCATTTGCAACTTCTTGTGTGGCTAAAAAGACTAATCCTTGATACACAGCTGCGGTATTCGGTATCGGTATTCAGTAAAGTAAATACATACTCGTACTGTTGGCGTATTTCGCACCGTCTTAAGTTCCACATGGTCTTGTAAAATCATTCGCTGAAATGTTAATAATAGAACTTTATTGGTTAAGTTTATTGGAAAGAATCCTTGCAATTATGAAGTATTACAAGAATTCAATGGAGGCTCGGTGGTTGACTGGTAAAGCGCTTG
>JADKLZ010003886.1:1025174-1044805 GCA_021533235.1 Biomphalaria straminea | reverse complement strand
GACTTAATGACTTAGAGGCAAGAAAAGGACCTAGTGACTTAGAGAGATGTGAGATACGGACCTGGTGACTTAGAAGCAAGATAATGACTTAATGACTTAGAAGCATGAAAAAGAATTGGTGACATAGAGGCAAGAAAAGACCTAGTGACTTAGAGAGTAAATAATAAATTATGGAGAGGAATGACAATGACACAATGAATTAGAGGAGGGGCATGATAATTACCCAGTGACTTAGAGAGAGGCAAGATACGGACCTTGTGACTAAGAGAGAGGCATGATAAGGATGTGGATACTAAGATATAGAGAGGCACTCTAAGAGATGATATTGAAACCTATGTAACGTTTCTAAAGGTGGAACTACCACAATTGAATTTTCTTTTCAGTAAAATATTTGAGCAATGGTCTATTGCGGTTTTTAATTTGTATCATTGTGTATTGCTATATTGAAATTAAGTCTACGAAAATGGTATAATGGTTAAAAAAATAAATAAATAAAAAGGTTGAATACACTGGCATGGTGTCCAATATTAGAAGAAAGAAGAATAAAGGTTACTTTTTGATATGTTAGTATTTCAAAAAAAAGAAAAAAGAAAAGTGCCCTCTCTCCTTTGAACTTGTATTTGTTTTATTACTGACCTTGACCTTGTTTCGACCTTCTCCTCCAAAGGTCCATGTTGTGCTGGAGTTGTGGGCCTTAAAATGCCTCGTTATTGTCTATTTGGTGACACAGTGAACACAGCCAATAGGATGGAGTCAACAGGGGAAGGTAACTTACGTCATTACAACTCTTATATCAACTCACTCTGTCTGGTAAAAAGTTTTGTACACGTCATTTCTCCAACACCCAATCTCAGCTCAAGTTGAAACTTTAAGCAAATATTCATAGGCATAGACAGAAGATGAATCTATATATACTATAAAAGTGAACCAATTTGCCAATTAACAACTGGTACTTAATTCCCTGTCTTCATACCCACAAGGGAAATTAATCCTTCAGTATTGACGGATATAGTTATATATGTAGGGTTTGGTCCTCATATAATTTTCACATTATTTATCGAACACTCATTCTCGGATAAGGTTGAAGTTTAAACAATTATTATTATTTATTATTTATTTATTAAACAATTATTTATTATACCTAACGAAGTATAAATCAATTTAAAAATAACAAATCGGTCAATTATTTAGCTTGAAATCAAATATAAGAAATAACTTCGACATTATTGAGAGACATAGTCTGCGTAGCGCCTTTAGTGGAGAATACTACATGCATCATAACTTGTATCTTATAGCTTAAATTGGTAATAGTAACGTAAGCACATTATAGTCAAAGCACTTTGTGTCCTTACAGTGGCGCAGCTCATCATGTATATTGGTCTGTGAGTCTAAAACTAATTATCCTAAATATTCCAATTTAATAATTCTATAATCTAATATAATTGTCTCCTTACAAAATGTTTTTGTAGTATTAAAATGATTGTTAATAGTTTTACAACTTCTTATCAATTTACTTCGAATTAAAGGGGAATTGTCATTGTATTTTAATTCTACCTTTTATCGATTGTTTCCCATTGTGATTCTTAAGTTCTCTTTCTTGGCATTTCACAACTTTTGTTATAGCTCAAAGAATTCACTGCAGTTTAGACTGTAAAAAAATTCTCGACAAACTTGGTGGCTACACCCTGCAAGAGAGAGGCTACACTGAGTTAAAGGTAAGTCCACATCTCTGAATATTGACTCCATCCTCTATAGAAAGAATTCTTCAATATACATAAAAAATACATGCTTTTATTAGACTTAGACTCAGTAGTTCTAATAGCGTAATTATGCTTCTTGGCAATATTTTCCCTAACTGAAAAGTATTGAAAAGACAAAGTAGTATAACAACCCCCAATAGTAACTTTAAAGAAAGGAAAACCCATTTCATTTATTCATTCATCAAACTCCATTTGAGTGAGGGCTTGAGAGGCTTAAATCGTCTCTTGCAAAAGCCCTGGACAGAAACCCTGCTGTCATGCAGTGGCGTAGCTAGGGAGGGGGGAGGAGGAGGGGGGGGAATTTGAAAATCCCCCCGGGCCCCCACTTGAGGGGGGGGGGGCCAAATGAGTGTTTTTTAACATAAAAAATTAAGTAATACGCAAAATGTAGGGGCCCCTAAAGAGGTGAGTCCCCCCGGGCCCCCAATCGATAGCAAATTTCAAGCTACGCCCCTGCTGTCATGCTTAGTGCGTAGGCATCACCGTACAGGGCAAGGAAACCCAATAGAATAGCTCCACAAACTCCATGAAATCATACATCTGTATTTGAGTTTACTAACATTATTATGAAATATGTATTTATTATTTTCGTCATCTCTTCAGCTCAACAGCAAAAACATTTAGCAAATCTTTGAGTTACTATTTCCGATTGCCATAACAAAAATTATTATTGATAATAATAACCCTTTTCTTTTTTCTTGCTCAGGGTAAAGGCAGCCTCCTGACCTACTTTCTCAACTCCGAGGACCTGAAGTATAGACAGAAGCGGATCTCGCAATACAAGAAGATGGGTAACGATGGACGATGTGTGTCCACATCTAACCTCGACTACACCGGCAGAATTGCTGGGGGAAAGTTATCCAAGTTTAAATTTCCATCAACTAACCGGGACTCCACCGGCACGGATCGAGGCAGTTGGATAAGCAGCTTAAACACATCCATAGACAGCGCTTGCTCAGATGTAACTGACCAAAGACTATCATTCGGACGCCTGTCACAGCTTCAGTACTTTGAACCATCTATTCCCCCCACTCTACCCAATGAGTTCGTCTCGTCAACTCTACCAAGAGCTTGTGGGCTCCGATACAATGCATACATGACTCCAATAGCCGAGGACCCGTCTGGTCCTTGCGAATCGAGCCCCATGGAAAAAACTGTCTCCTTTCCGAATTCAACATTTTTGGACAGCTATCAGTCGTCTGAAACTGACCCGCTGCTAACCAGTCCGAAGCCCTGGACTAACTCCCTGCCGACTGACATGTTTCACGCTCCAATCGCTAGCAACCTGAAGGACAGACCCCGGAGCATGTGCTCGGGTTTAGGTGAGCGTAACACATGTGTAGTGTGGGAGGACATTCCAGGTATAAGTGTGCAAGAGCCCCAAGAAAGCTTGCAGGAGGAATCAGACTCCATTCAAAACTCAACCCCGGAAGTCATAACTCAAAGGTCATCAAATGGAACTACCTCCATCGACAGGAGCTCGGGAATCAACACTGCTCAACAGGTTGAGCTCATAAACACCGACGACGTAGACAGTACACCGCATAGACCTTGAGCTATTATGGTTTTTATTGAGAGCTTTGAGTACCAAAAGAACCACTCTACTAACTCATAAATTTCCATGAATCTTAAACATATCGAAAGTCCTATTTATCAAAGCTTATCATTGCTTGAGTTGATTGTTGTGGAAAGTATTGTTAAAGTATACAACCAATTTCAAATGTTTGCCTTATCTTAATAACTACACCAGTGCTTTCAAACCGAGTCACACATTCATTCAAACCTTTGAGTCACAAACTCATTTGAACATTTGAGTCACAAACTCATTTGAACCTTTGAGTCACAGACTCAATCAAACCTTTGAGTCACAAACTCATTAAAACCTTTGAGTCACAGACTCATTCAAACTTTTGAGTCACAGACTCCTTCAAACCTCTGAGTCACAGACTCTCTCAAACCTTCGAGTCACAGACTCATGCAAACCTTTGAGTGACAGACTCAATCAAAGCTTTGAGTGACAGACTCTTTCAAACCTTCGAACTCACAGACTCTTTCAAACCTTTGAGTCACAGAATCATTGAAAACTTTGAGTCACAAACTCATTCAAACCTTTGAGTCACAGACTCGTTCAGTAACAATTTCCTCCATGTATTGTTGTTAATCATAAAATCACTTACGTTGCTATAGTAACGAGTGGATTGTTTTGTACACTGCCAGTGAATTTGTTTCGTATTTTGGTTCACATTTCCTTTTTGCCCACAAAAAGAAACAGATGGACGCAATGACCACCAGTTTCCTTTGTTGTATTAACATAGGACACAATATGTGACAAATGGATAGTAGTAGTATTTAACTAGAATGTCAAAGTATTAGAAATGTATACAAATAAATTTAATTTCTATAATATATATCCGTTTTTATTTACAATATTAAATGTATGAACTAACAGGATGTGATTACATGAAGCAGAAATGATTCATCCGATTCTTATTGTGATATCCCCTAGATATTATCTGATTCATGTGATATCCACTGAATCTAATGTATATACACTAGAAGTATTAGTGTAAAGATTTTTTATCCAACGTTTTTAGTATTGAATAGACACATTTTTGGATAATCTTTTTAGAATAAGATAAGATAAGTTATTATGATAATTTTTAAGCACCGGGAAGTAGAGAATACACGGCATCCCCTGAGTATAAGTACTTAAAGTTATGTAGACATTACATCAAATATGTAATATCGATGCTCCATTGAGGGCTATTACTATTTTATCAGTCATAATTGTAGCATTTTATAATTAGCTCTTCTTTCTAGCGGCATTCTAGCCAGGTAAAATGCAATTTTTGTATATATTTTAAAATTTATTTAATTTTTTTTTTAAAACAAAAAGCAACTTAGCAACCGGGCAGAGGTTAGGTTTCTTCGAAACGCTAAAATTAGAAAATGCATACAACATATGAAAAATACTCCCATAAATCTGTTTCATAATTGGTATACATTGTCCTGATAATTTTTCTCCGCCTTTTTCTATTATATATATTATTAGACAGATATTAACCGCTGCCCGCCGGTCTTAATTAACTTGTGTATTGCTGATGTAGTCACTGATATAGTGCATTAGAAACAATAAAAGAAAATAATAATGTTATAAGTAAAGCGAATGCGCGAATTCATGAACAAAAACATTTTATGAATGGAGCTAAAAATAGCTTATTGACCTTTATTTACGCGATATTAAGAATGGGGTTACACTCATGTAAAAATGCTTTAGATAAACAAATTTGAATGTTAATTTGATTAAAATATGAAATGAATAGACTATAATTAGTATGTTCATGTGTTAAAGCATAAAACTATCTTTGCGAAGAAAAGTTTGATAATCTTAGAGTTGAATTCATAGACATACATAAATATAGACTGGAAAAAGGAAGTAACTTTATGTAACTTGGAAACATGTAAATCTATTGTATTCCGATTAAACACAATTTATAGACATAAATAAAGTACACACAAAGGCAATTCCCAAATTTTATGTCATAAAACTCTCTTATTGGCCAGTCTATATTTATCTATGTCTATGGTTGAATTAGAGTTTTAGACCTAGGAATAGAGAGATAAGTTACCTTTCGGTAATCATGTGTAATGAATGAATGTGCGTCAGGATATCTACTTTCGCAGATATAAAGAAAGAATTTACGTAAACATGATTTTGAAACACAAATTTGAAGGTTAATTTTATTAAAAAATTAAATCAATAGACTATATTTTGCATTTTCATGTGTGAAAGTAAAAAACTATAAGTGCAAAGTGTAGTTCTTAAAATAAGATCTAGATCTAAATTCTTTCGATCTTTTCTCATGTGAACATTTGTAAACAAAGCCTAGATCCATAAAATACTATAGCTGTAATAGAGTTGGTCAACTTTTTTTTTTAGGGTATTTTAGGGCTACAATACATACACACAGGTCTAAGTTAGCCTGGTGGAACCGTTTTGATTGCTATACGGGGGCATACATACATACATACACTATAGTTTATAGTATAGATATACATTATCACTCTTTTCATCATTTTGGAATATCGTTTTTCACCAAGATGTTTTAGATTAGTTTCAGTTATAGGCTATGTTATTTTTTTTACAACTGGCCTTTGTGTATGATATATACGGAACTAGTATCCACTGCCCAGGATAAGTGGTGAGGGCGAAAAGAGACTATAAATCCACAATGGTTCTGTGAGATCTGAAGTTGGCAAAATATGTAGGTGACAGCTTGATCAGATAAAATACTGAGCTCCTTATTAATCTTCACACTCAAGCCTTACATACATATTGATCTACAATCTAGTGAAAGTTAAAGCATCTGAAACTAAATGGCCGCTACATTGATTATAACCTCTGTTGTACAAATACATGCATATTGTTTAAAATGTTTTAATGTATCGTCTTTTAATTATAGTGTAATAACATGCTCCTTTATGTATGTATTCAATGTTGTTTGTACCTGGTGTTTCTTGTCTATGTACATAGATTATCACATCTTTTTATCTTGTACACATTTCATGTACATTTATAAACGTATGAGCCTCGTGCTTCACTTTATCTTGCCTTTATACTACAGCACAGGGCTATGGGCCGGACAAGGCCCGCGAAACCTAGTTTGTGCATCACTGCCTTAGCACAAGCATAAACCCAATGTCTAGCTTAGAGTCAGGAAGACTCTATTCCCAAAATTGGAATGATATTCAAAATGTATGAAACCAAAAATATGTTTCTTCTTATTTATGTGCTTATAAAAAATAGTTATCATGAGCACATGGCAAGTTCTTCAATATTTGAAAATAATTCAATGCAATACTTTACTTCTTTAATTCTTATTGCATACAGATTCTTTTCGATTCCGACTTTTTTTTTTTTAAAGTGCAAATCAGATTCGCCTCGAAATCTATTTTTAGCCTTTATAGTTATCAAGTGACAGAGTGCACCTGATCTTCTTTTCTTTTAGTTTCAGAACAGTTTTTCTCTCAACCAATCAGCTGTTAGATAAACTTCTCCTATTGAAGTCCGTGAATTATATATATATATAACTGCAACTTCACAATTTAGTAGCATTGGGTTACTTCTTCAGATTTATCCCCCCTTAAAAATTGTGATGAATGTATGATTCAAACATCTTTCCCTTGTTTTTATGCAAGTTTGTTGACAAGTATTGCTCAGTTGTTATTATTTCATTACTGTAACATTTGTTATAGGCTTGTGATTTCATCATTGTGTCGCCTAATGTATATTTTCACCATTACCATGTTCAGTTCATAAAATTATTTGTTACCTAACATTCAAAAACGTGTTCACCGTTGTATTGTTGATTAAAATCTATTTAACATAGCAATGTCTTAAATGCCATTTTGGTCATAATTCACGTTCCGTTAAAAGTCAAAAGTTCGAATCTCACATCGGACTATGTATGACACCCTTGTAATCAACCAACGCTAATGGTTAACTGTTATATGTTGAGGAAGCTAAATGGCTGGTCGTTTGGCTGTCCTCACTACACCCTTGTTAACCGTCGACCATAGTAACGGATGAGCTTTTCAGCAATTTCACACTTAGAGGTCTGGAAGAGATATCTATAACAGGAGGATTTTGAATGCAGCCATTTTTACAAAGCTGATATCAACAAGCATGATCTCTCTGGACTTCAACTGAATGAAGATGATGTACTGAATTCTTTATCTTCTTATACATTTTATATATGTATCTTAATATTTAGATATAGAAGTTAAGTTTCCATTGCGTTCTATAGATCAGATGATGTAAAGGTCATTCGTTTCTATCGCACGGTTAACGAGGGTGTCCTGCGTCCAGTGAAAAACAGACAACCGCCTTAACTTTTCCCCAACTAATGTTAGGTACCCATTAGAGTTGGGTAGACTCAAAGGCGCCCTAGTTGGGTGGACTCAAAGGCGCCCTAGTTGGGTAGACTCAAAGGCGCCCTAGTTGGGTAGACTCAAAGGCGCCCTAGTTGGGTAGACTCAAAGACGCCCTAGTTGGGTAACCTCAAAGGCGCCCTAAACATCCCGAATGAAATAGTCCTAGTCTTCGCTGGATTCTAACCCAAACACCCCGTTTCGTAAGCCAAGAGTTTTAGCACTTGGCCACCACTCCTCCAATATTACGATATGTTTATTTACTTTCTTTTTATTTGTTCAAAAGTCTGTCATTCATGGCCATTGTTCATTATGTCCTTTTGATTAAGTCTTTGTTCCAGAGTCTGATAATTAGGACTAGTGGGCTTTGCTCTTGTGGAGTGTCACCAGAGAATACCGATCATATCCTTTAAGACTATTCTCTCCATCAAGAGACCCTAAAGAAGACACTGGCACCAGAACATCTTTATGTGGCCCCAGAACATCTTTATATTGCCATAAAACATCTTTATATGGCCACAAAACATCTTTATGTGGCCACAAAACATCTTTATATGGCCACAAAGCATCTTTATATGGCTTCAAACATCTTTATATGGTCCCAAAACATCTTTATATGACCCCAGAACAGCTTTATATTGCCCCAGCACATCCTTATATTGCCCCAAAACATCTTTATATGGCTTCAAACATCTTTATATGGCCCCAAACATCTAATCTATATATTGTCCCAGAACATCTTTATATGGCCCCAAAACATCATTATATGGCCCCAAAAGATCTTTATAGAACAAAAACTATATTTAGCGTTGCTGAGCTGGACACAATGTGGCCTAAAGACTTAAACCGATTGGCTACCTATTAAAGGGGCTCTGGTACGATGCTCGCTGAGTTTGCTGAGCGAAGCAAGGAAGAACTCACAAATCTCTCCTTTCCCAACAGGTCCTGGAGATGGGACCGTAGCTGACTGAGAATGTTACTATCATGAAAGATGCGCTATGTAAAATCCGTTTTAAATAACAACTAAAAAAATTCATCTAAGGTATTGACTAATCCTCTGAATTAAAAGGTAAAGACTGCCCTTTCAGACCTTGCGATCTACGGGGCAGATTATATTAAGGTTACCTTTTTTTTTTGGCCATCGCTTAAAGAGCAGGGTGTTATCTGGCCAGCATAACGACCAACCTCTTTTGCTTTCCCCAAATTAAGTCCGGTACCCAATAGATTTGGGTGAACTCAGGAGCGCCATAAAAAAACGGAAATTCAAAATCCCAGTCTCCACCGGGATTCAAACCCAGGACCCCAGGTTCGGAAGCCAGCGCGCCGCCCAAATAATCTGAAGCTTCCAGCATGAGATGAAAACTCAAAAGAGAAAGAAGAAAAATGGATTTGTTAATCACGGACCATTTAATTATGGCCCGTTTTCCATTATCACTGCCAATAATGACCCTCTATTAATAATGATCTTGTCAATCGTGGCATCAGCATTTCCATTCAGGCCCTTTCAACCATGTGCCATAGCCTATCATAACTGTATTCCTCAGTCATAGTTAACAAACAACAAATAGAAACAAAGCAACTTAGCACTCAATTTGACAATTTGGCCACTTTTATTTTGAGCTGAAATCAAACAAAAAAAAAAACTTGCCAAAAATAATAAAAATTTCCTAACAGTTTTTTTTCCCTTTAGTTTTGGAAAATAAAATAAAATAAATAAATAAATAAATAAAACAAGGAAATAAAATAAAAGTCATTTGACAAAAGTCGACTCGATTCCCCAAGATGAACTGGAGATATAATTCGATCAAACACCTTCTGGAGTGAATGCTGAATAAGAAAAAGAAAAAGCTGTTGAATTTTGTGCTTTGCTTTTTTCTAAAATTTTCCAATTTTTGGTTCGAGGATGTTAAAAGACAAATCTTCAAGTGGCCGGGCAATCTGTGGACACTGCCCCTACAATGTGGTATCAGACTGGACCTTGTGGACAATTCCCGCCAAGACAATGGGATTTCCATCTCGTCAATTACTTCGCCTTTATTTTCCCCTTAACATTTAATGCATTTTAAACGATAGAGACATGCTTGTTAATTATATGATGTTGCTTCACTGCAGTGTATTGATATTTTTTATTAGCTTTATCTAGACTTCCGGTATATAGGAAATACTCAAGTGGATAAAGGCCAAAGAATCTTGGAGAGGAAAGACCCAAATGTCCGAATCTTCATGTCCAGTATAGCCACAAGGTCTTAACCAAGTGATACCATTAAAGGGGGCTTGGTTCGCTTCATTGTCCAGCTTGGGTGCTGGACACCATGGCGCCCTTACTGTTAGCGGGGCGAGGCAGTGTCAGAGCAACTGTACCCTCTCCATCTGGTGACTGGCCAGCACTGCTAACGCCACGGGGTGTGGCTTGTTAACACAGCACTGTAAAATAAAAAAAGTTATACATAACTATAATGACTATATGAAAGTTGCGGTAAGATCAATGTTTTAAAATAGCAATAACTTTGTTTGAAATTTTAATCTTGAATCACATCTCATAAAAAAAACAACTGCCACCCTCTTGCAGAATACAGATTATATGACTCCCCTATTTTTTTTTATAACGAAATAACTTTACATAGGTCTACCATCTGTCCTGCAGAAGGAGGACATGTCCTCTATTTTTGCGATCGTGTCCTCTTTTTTGTAAGTATTAGCTAAAATTGTGAAAATGTCCGTTTTTTTTTTACTCTGTAGTTTGCCTCCATAACATATGATTTAAACAATCCTTCATGTCTTCTGATTGAACATATTCAATCATAGATACATTTTATATAACAGTCTTAAACTCATAAGTTTTCTTATATATAGTAGATTCTTATATTTGGCACACCGACTTTGGGAATTAGGTCAAATTTTTTTATTTTTTTTATTTCATCAAGGTTTAACTTACAAAAAAACAACAACAACTGAAAGCAGATTCTTATTCTGCAACTAAAGGACTATAAAAATAGAAGTGTTTCTTTGAATTACCACTCATAGTCAAGATTTTATTTTAAAATACAATAGTTCACTGCATACTCCTATACTGCACGCAGTTTTTGTGCTTTCTCCTTTAGCGCACGGTGAACACCGTCAATAAACACCACTATGTAATTGCTAATAAATTATATCTAATAAATATTTCTTCATCCCTTATATGGCATTATGGGTGGGAGAATTGCCCGGGGAGGTTAAAACAATAGCTTTACATACATGGTTTCCTAGAATCTCAAAAACTGCCCTCTGCTTTGGAAAAGTGGAACAAAAATAAAGGAATTTATCTAAAATTGGACATTTGCAGTCCCGCTGCGTCGTTTTTAGTTCCAAACATAAAAACAAATGAGTTATAAACAAAACCTGTTTACTGAAGGAGAATCGGCTGTGCCATATATTAGAACCTACTATATTAGTTAAAACAAAAACCTTTTCTTTCCTATTTCTGGGTCTCATGCTAACATTGAAGGGTGTTTTCACTGATAAAAGCTTCGTGGAACAAAGAGAGAAATAGATTTTCCAAAGACTTACATTGAGACATTTTTATTTTGACAAAGATGACTACAATTCGAAGATGTCGCGCATAAATTTCCACATTAGATTTGGCGCGAACGATGGGCTACTGTGGTCGAGAGGCTAAGTGCGCTTGAACTTGGCTTGGCTACCTAGAAGGGGGGGCTCGAGGTTCGACACCCGACTCAGGCAGAATTATGTTTACTGAGCGCCTATAGGCAGCACGGAGAACAAACTCCTAGATACCCCCTCCCTCCACTGGTCCACAAATGAGATTGGACCAAAGCGCTCTGAGCATGCTAGAAGTATGAAAGTAGCGCTATATAAAAGCAACAATAATAATACTGTAAATAGTCGCTTTCTCTCGAAAATGTTATCGTATTGAGTAGTTTTAAAACAAATAATTTACTGACGTATCACGAAATAAATTCTAAGTCTGATTTTTACAATTCGAATATTCAAATACTTATTCGATTGCAAACTCATCAACAAAACTAGAATCTGGACACAGATGCCTCAAGCACAGCGAGAACTCTAGTTTGACCTTTGACCTTTTTTTTTAAAAAAATATAATCATCTTAAAATTAAATTCGCGCTTGAGTTCAATACAGAATTAAATAAATGAAGAGACGTTCATACTCATTTTCATAATCATAATTATTTTGCGTTTGTAGAAATCCTTTGTTGGACTGCTATAATTCATTTATCTTTTCTTATATATTTAAACAAACGTTACTTCAAAAAGAGGATAATCACGTCCTAAGCATTTCACGTATAGATGTAGTCATGCATTTTAATCATTGACTTAAACTTGCTAAGTCGTTGGTTTTCTTGGCGGATCCAGGCAACCCATTCCATTCTGTAATGGCACCAGGGAAGAAGGATTTGTTTTAGTGTATGGAATAAAAAATGTGCCCCTATCATTGTAATATTTATTTCAATTTGTGGGAGAGAACTAGACAAAAGCCCAAAGCCCAAGACATCACATAACGAAAATGGAGCTGGATAAGTAAACCAGCTACCAATGTTGCAAAGCAGACACTTGACTGGAATCCGCATGGAAAGAGGAAGGTGGGCAGACCCAGGCAAACCTGAAAGAGGTCAGTCATCAGTGAAACTGAGGGTACTGGAATGACATGGCTGATGAAGAAAGCTGCTCAGAACCGAGTTCGGTGGAGAGGTTTGGTTGCGGCCCTGTGCTCCGCAGGGAGTACACAGAATTAAGTCAAGTAAGTCATTACAATAACCAGCTATTTGTTTTGGAAACTCAAAACTCTTAAACAAAAAGTCTTTGAAGAGCAACTTTCGAACACACGATTATAATAATCTAATGTTCATTTGGAATCAGGCCAACATTGAATAGGTTTAGTTCACTTTACGTGATTAAAACTAGACTTAAATACCATGTCCAGCGTCAATGTAGTTTACCTTGTAGGCCGTCAGCTTCCGCCTGATCCCAGCCACGAGAGATTCACCTGGAGATTAAACAAAATGATTACAATCAAACACAAGCCTTTCATCATCATGATAGGCATGATCTAAGCTTATAGAAGGCTTAACACTGACCTGCAACGTCACAACCTGTGGGCAGTTTAGACCAGTAGCTTGTTGTCACGTCTGTTCGAGGTGGCTACGAGCTATCGGTGTAGACTGACCACAGGTGGTGACGTTGTAAGTCAGTGTGTACGGCCTTCTATAATGATTGGTCTCGGTCAATATTTACACAACTAATCTGAGATAATTCTACAAATGGAATGCTGACCACGTGACACTCTGGTGTTCATATTTAACCCCTTACCCCTGAAATGATCGACCTTCAACTGTGACATGTAAGGTCATGCCCCACAGTGATATTACAGTTTAATGGTGTTTTTTTTTTATTTCTAATGGATCTTGGTTAACTTCTTTTATCACTACTTTCTTAAAAAGAAAAATTCAACCATCAGAAATCCTACAGTAATTTTTTTAGTCATGTATAAAGTCAGGGCCGGCCTTATGCATACGCAAACTAGACAGCGGCCTTGGGCCTCCGACTGGTGGGGGCCTCGTAGTAGAGTCTGGGATATATTTATAGAGGAGAAATAGCGAAAATTATGCCCACTGTTATTGTTGGAGTACACTAGCTTTGAAATAAATTCCATAATTTTATCTTAGGCTCTTTAATTTTTTGAAATTACATTTGGGCCACTTCGCATAAGGCCTATAATTATCTAAGGCCGTCCCTGATAGTTATGTTATACAGTTACTCAACTTGTGTTATTACAAACTGAAAGTGACATTATAAACTTATGTTATACTATTAAAGTAACTGAACTTACTTGGATGCTTTAAAGAATTTTTTGGAAATTTGCAGCCAGCTAGCATCGAGAAATCTTTTTTTCTTCTTTTCTTCGCTAGTTGGCGACCCAGGGGGCCCCTCCCCCTGGGAACTACAAGAGGGCTCTTCCATAGCTGTGGCCCCTAGCACCGTTGGCGACGAAGACCTGGGTGACTTGGAGTGGCCCGGGGTTTCTAGTGCCGAGGAAGCAGCCGCAGCGACCTCGTGCTTGATGGTTTCGCTCGGGTCCCAACTTCTGGCTTGCCTTGACTTCCCCGGAGTCTCTCCTTCCGGCTTCTGTGTATACAACGAGACTCCCAAGTCAAATGAAATTGACTGTTTACACAGAACGCCAACGGTTTCCCCTCGGCCTGTACCTCGTCTCTCGGGAGATCGACTAGATTCGCCCTTCTTTTCTGCCTTGCTAGATTTTGTTTTGGATTTTGCCCCTTTTTTGCCAGATTCTTCCCCACTTTTGGGCGTTTTCACGACCGAAGCTTCAGGCTGCTTTGCTTTTTCAGGCTCTGGCACGCTGTACGTAGCTGCTCGGCTTCTGGAAGCTTCTTCTGCAGCGGCTGCCGATGGAACAGCGAGAATGGGAAGTGATTGGTGATTGGTTGGAGTGGATGATGAAACATGGGCACACTCGCTGCCGTCATTGGAAGACATCGAGGACACCATGATGATAGACGCCTCTGACGTCGGAGATGGTGCTGACGTCATCACCATGGCTACTTCGCAGGACTTCCTCTTCTGTGCCACAGTGGATGCAGATGTTTCACCTACTTGTCTGTCGATGTCAGAATCCGATAGCGTTCTGTCAGGGGAGCTTTTCCCTGCGTGTGCGCTGAAAGACTGAGCAAGCTTCTTGACAATGCCTTCGTTGGTGAGGTCTTTGAATGGAGCTAGACCTCTGTGAGCGTCAGTGGTGCTGGCAGAGGAAAGCCTTCTTACGATCTGACTGACAAATTCAGACTGTGATCTTGGAGAGTCGGCCCGTTTCAGTGACAGCTCTGAATTTGTTCTTGAAGACCCAGCGCTTTTTGTTGGAGTGCTTTCCCTTGACAGCCTCCTGACGATCGCGTGAACGTATGTCCCAGCGAGGTTTTCTTTGTTCGGTGTGGACTTTGTTGAATCCTGAATCTTGCTGTCATCCTTGTTCAAGTATCTAGGCATTATCCGGGTGGCGTAGATGGAACTGCCACTCCTGTAGCGTTGGCTCTCTTCCAACAGTTCAGCGGCAGGTTTCAGCCTTCTTACTCGTGTCACTAAGCCTACTCGTGGCAGATGCAGTGTGGGGCTGGGAGTTTTCCTAAGTTCAATAGGTCGGTCTTCAGTCTCACACACCGTGGCCCTCTTCTCAAACCTATTGATGGCATCTTGCAGAGGTTTGGATTCGGCAGAACTCCCGTGACTACGTTCAACATCTCCTAAACTTTTAGATCTCGGACTTTTCTCAGGGGCTGGAGATGATGATGACGAAGGTTTAGTGGGCGCGGATGGGCGAGGGAGGGGCGGTTTTCCTCTGGTGGCTATGGGGCTGCCTTGTGGGGAAATGGCTTTGTAGTCTTTGAGTTTCGTCTCTTCTTTTTGACGTCTTAATAATTTGTGCTTTGTTCGGGATACTTTGCCGGGGTCACTGGTAGGGGGTAGGTCCATGCCAGAAGGTCCGGCCATAGGGAACCTCTCGCCTACCGAGACCCCCCTGGCAGTAGTGTCATAAGTTAAAGGTGTCTTTTCGTCTACATTAGTCTCTTCTGTACATTCCATCACAGACTTTATTGGGAAAATGTCATCATTGATGAGCTCAGCCGCTTCCGCTCTGGACGAGTCCAGGCTTCGCAGCTGTGGAATGGTTTGGTCGGGGGACTCAATGTTTCCTGACGGTCGTGGGCCTTCTCCAGGGGAAGGTGCTGGAGAAGGCCCGTCCCTCTTCCTCCTAATCAAAGTGGGAGACCCCCTTTCCACTTTGCCTTTCACTCTTTTCAACTCCTCTATTTCTCGGAAAAGAGGAGCTGAATCGCATATTGTTGTAATCTCAGGTTTCGCTGACGTCGCCTTGGGAACGTCTCTTGGTGGTTCGAGTTTGAGCGTGGTAGACTTGGATGCTTCCGCGGCGTCAGCTTGTGTTGCAGACACAGGCGTCCGTGTCACGCCCGGAGTCGGCCTCCTTTGCGATGACTGGCTGGAGGTTCTTGACGACTCCGACGCCGTGTCCTCTGATCGCGCCTGAGGCAAGGACCTCTGGATGGTGGGACTCAATGTCCTGAGAGATGGTGGCAGGACAAGAAGAGTCTGAAGCTGATCTCTCGCCAGATCTCTGGAGGCCCCAAGGCTGGAATGTCGCTGGCCAGCAGCGCTAATGACCGGGGCAGCTGGAGGGGTAGCTGCCGCAGCCAGGGTGGTTGGTGAAGCAGGTGCGGACATGTAGGAGCCGACGTAAGTGGATGGCCTGAACATCTCTTCTGAAAGGAAACATTGAAATATACTTCAGTTGACCGACAGATAAAACATTCAATTAGTTGATATGTTGGACATTTACAATGTTAACTCTTTCTCTCCGTAATTATTTTCCTCGTTCCGAAGTGTTATTCGTTTTGCTAATTTGTATCTCACTACCCTGTTCTATTTACGTAGCTATTTTGTTTGTTATCAGAAAATTTTATCTCGAACTATAAGAGAATGCATGCTCTTTTTTACAAAAATTAGTTTGACTAAATGGGGTCAAAACGTTGGCATCGTCAATTAGGAGAGAAAGAGTTAAGTACATTGTATGTTTGTATGCCTGTTTTGGTCATACAACGTTGGATTTGTCTTATGAATGAAAAAACAAACAAACACGACAATGTGTAGTAATGAAGTTGTTCACCAAATATATAACATTAAAGACATTTTTAAAACCCTTTTACTCCTTGTGATCTATGGGAGGATATATATTTAGGTCATCTGTTTCTCTGGCCAAAGATTAGCAAGCAGGGAGGCAAGCAAAATGGCCAAATATCACAACTTACTTCCACCAACTAGTGCTGGCTACATGACACCGTTGTTAACCTGCCGTTTGCATTTAGGTCTGCAGGGGGAACTTTACCTTTTTTTTTTTTTATTTATGTCTCTTTATACATTTGCTATTTTTCTCTAGAACAGGGGTGGGCAACCTTTTTCAACCGAGGGCAGCATTAATGAAATTTGTGGACAAGGCGGGCCGCGTATATATATATATATATATATATATATATATATATGCTTTGAAAAGATTTAAGATGTACATACATTTCATGTGCAAACAACAAATTACAATGCTTCCGATGATAAACATGAAGTCTGTCTTCAACTCTTCATTACAAATATTAGAAGAGGGTCACAGTCAATGTCTATCAAGGAACCTAACAATTTCTTCCTTTAGATTCCATATTGATCTAATGATTGGCCAGTGAATACAATTGTGTTACCGAACATAAGAATGTTTTTATTCCAAAACTTCACATACTTTTCGGAACTGCCAGTCGGAACAGGCCTTAGATAACTGGAGGCCATAGGCGAAGTGAATTTGTTGGCCCCGAATAAGATAAGAATATACAAAAAAAGGAAAAAAAAAAACAACCTAAGATTTTGCAATTTATTAAAGACCTACTGAACTTCGAACAATAAAACTTAAGTGCAAGTTTCGCTATTCCTTTTCTGTAATATCAAACTGTTGTTCATGTGCGAGCCCTTTAACAAACATGGATGTTTGCAGCTGCATACTTTGACGAGGGACGGCCCCTGAGCATAATGCACATTTGAATTTGGTACCACCTGAATGCTGAGAATTCAATGTAACTTTGTGTAAACTTTCCAGTTACTAGTTTATGATTGGGATATTTTCCTTAATTTAATTAAAAAAGTTTTTTTTCTCAGTCAAAGCCCCATCAGTTGTTAACCTTGCCAGCTTGTACAAGCCAACCCAACTCTTTCAACACAATTTTCCATAGCATTGAATAAATACTGGCCAGGGTTTATGTCTTTTACTGAATTTATATAGTATTGCTATTAGTCATAATCTTCGTTTTTTTTCTTAAACTCTTTAGAAAGACGTTTGGAGACAATGTTTCTTTAGCCTCTTCATCACAAGTGATAAGAATCCAAAGTTTCAATAATTTCTTTAGATATTTACAATAATTTATTTAGGTTTTCGCGGGCCACATAAAACACTTCGGCGGGCCGCATGTGGCCCGCGGCGTAATTTGCCCACCCACCCCTTCTCTAGAAGTATGAATAAAATACGCAAGAAATAAAAGAATAGAAATTGTGGGCATAAAATCATAACCACAGATCAATAGTTTCAAATTATCAGCAAGAATTTAATCAAACATATTTTTAGAAAATATAAAGTGACAAAATGTCAGAAATATTTCTCCTTTATAAAACAAGACCTCATTTCGATAAACGAAACTGCCAAAGTAGAAAATATATTAATCTTTTAAATTAATTTATGCAAATAAATGAAATCAAGATATCATACTTTTTTAGCCTTACAAAACCATTGATAGAGTGCATTTTTTAATTTCAAGAAAGTTGGCGAAAAAACTTGCAAAAAAATAAGTTAAAATATTGGTCCAAAGTTATATTTAGCCTAATTAATAGTCAACAGCTATAGGTGAACACACAAGGGGGCACAGTTTATTAAAAGTAGATTGACGTCACAACAGAAAAAAAATATTGGGGCTGGGGTAGAAAGGCAAACGAATAC
Organism: Biomphalaria straminea; assembly: GCA_021533235.1. Lineage (NCBI taxonomy): Eukaryota > Metazoa > Mollusca > Gastropoda > Planorbidae > Biomphalaria > Biomphalaria straminea. The sequence goes on along the minus strand of JADKLZ010003886.1, from coordinate 1,026,537 downwards.
ATTGAACTATAAAACATTTAAGAATTGAGTCATCACATAACTAAACTGATTGAATTGGTCTATCGTTACTGTTACAAAAAAAAAATAATAAAATTAACACTGACATTACAAATACTGAAATCTAAATACTAATATTATGTTAGAAGACAGTATTTAGTTTAGTCTTTACTTTCATTGGTAAATTTGCAGAATCTAGTCTTGAATTTAATCTAGTCTTAAAGTCCTTCGAAGTAAACAAAAAAGTGGTGAATGAGTCTAGGAATCAATCTCGTTCTCAGAACAAAAAGGCTGGCTGTAACCTCTCTGACCTAACAATTTCTAGAACTAATCACCGCTAGATACATCCATTTCTAAAGTAATCCATCTGTAAAGTAATGCATCGCTAGAACCAACTATCTTTAAAACCGACCATCGCTATTATCTAAAAGCAATCATCGCTAAAGCCAACCATCACCAAAATCTAATATTGTTTAAAACAGCTATCTCTAAAGCAACCATCAACTAAAAATTGCTAGAACTAACTAAGCCCTATCGCTACAACCAACCATCACTAAAACCAACTATCGCTGGATCGAGCCATCTCTAAAACAAACCATTGCTAAAACCAACTATTGCTAAAACCTGATATCTTTAAAAACAACCATCGCTAGTACCAACTATTGCTAGAACCTGACATAATTAAAAACAACCATCGCTAGTACCAACTATTGCTAGAACCTGACATTATTAAAAACGACCATCGCTAGTACCAACTATTTTTAGAGCCGCCATATACACTGGGATTGTACTTAAATATACAAAATATCCGTTTATCAACATAAAAGAACTTGCCAACATAAAATACATAATCGAATAACATCATAAATCTAGACTACATTATATATTGCTGTATATCATTAATAAAAATAAATAATGGTATAATCAGATACACAGACAGAGAGGAGTTACACTTATTAAATGTCGGAGTTATATGTATTACAATGTTACAAAACTAGAACAGAATATATATGAAAAAGAATACATATAATAAAGAAGGAAATAAAAAAATGAATAAGAACAATGTATAACGACACAAGATGGAGCCAAGGAGATGTAAGTCGTAAAACAATGAAACAATAACAAATAGTCACTAAAATAGTGGACGAATAGGATAAAGTCATGAAACAAGGGAACAAAAGATGTTTGGACTAAGAATGTAACACTTACTAGAGAGCAGCTTTAGTTTTCTTGCCACTGAACGACAGAGCTTTTTAAAACAATTTATACGTAGGCTTTTAACTAACACGATGATGTGTCAAACACAGAAGGAAGTCAAGGATGTGTCAAAGACAGAAGGAAGTCAATGATGTGTTAAACACAGAAG
>JADKLZ010003886.1:964903-974968 GCA_021533235.1 Biomphalaria straminea | reverse complement strand
CCTGAACCCTCTCTCTGGATGACTCAAGTGGTCGTGAACCCTCTCTCTGGATGACTCAAGATGTCCTGAACCCTTCTCTGGATGACTCAAGCTGTCATGATTATTAACTAAAAAAAATTCTAAAATATATAATGAGAAAGCTTACCCAAGAGAGCTGCCATATCTGCTGGTCCACCTTGATAGCTTGATGTCCGTGTCGGCGATCTTTTCGGGTGACCACTGGACGGTGACGTTGTTAAGCCTTCGCCCCTGCCGTTGTGCTGTCTGATTGCCATGGGCGACGTTTTGGGCGTCGTCCTTTCTCCGGCGCCCTCGGATCTCCACTGGTCTTCTAGGATCGCCTCCATATCAACTTCACTGGGCTCTTCGCTGTCGATTCCAGTGCGCTCCCTTTTTGGCCTCTTTCTGATACTGTCTTTCCGGGTGTGTATAATGTCCTTGACCCTTCCCCAAGCTGTCCGGTGACTCTTTTTGGATTGTCTGCCCTCTGAGGAGAACTCGGGAGACTTCGGAAGGTCAAGGTCAGCGCTTTTGCAGCTGGAGGATTTGTGCACAGGGCGCCGGCTGTCTGAGGTAACAGCTAGTTCGTCCAGAATGTCGTCCTCTTCAGCGGCTTCCTTCACGCTGAGGCTGGGGCTGGACTGTCTGCGCGGCAAGGATTTGTCAACGGTCAGGTAGTTCTCGTTGGGGGCGCTGGCCACCAGTGTGGAGGTGGTGGACTCCTTCTTGGTGCCGAGATACATGGTTGTCACCTCGATGACGGAGCTGATCTCGCTGTTGGTGGAGCCCCCGCTCTCCTTACGGGCTTCGTACTCCTCCCACCAATCTGGAGGGCCCATCCAAATGTCAGATGTCAAGTCCAAGTCACCATCCTCCTGAAACAAAAAAAGTTGACATTGAAATGTCAGATAAATGAAAGTGAAAAGTGCAGTGCACGAAGTAATTTGTTTTATAAAATGGTACATCTGGTCGAGAGACATATCACTGCTTAGCTACCTAGGGAGCTTGAGTTCGAAACCCAACTGGAACAGAGCTAAGTTTGCAGAACGCCTAAAGAAAGCACGGAAAACTTCGCTGAGATACCACCATCCCGCCACCCCTAGTGATCCCAACAAGCAAAACCAAAACAAAAAATAAAAAAAAAAGGAATTTAAAAAAACACGTATCTAAGGGAAAGAACTGCTAATTAATGACACTCATCTGAAAATTATAAGGTTTAGCTCCCATTCTGCAAAATTAATTACATAGTACTAAAGGATAAACTAACTGGCTAATATAAATAAAATAAAATTGCAAATTTCAACTTGATCAGAGAATACGAAATTTAGAAAAAGTATTGTTATGACCTCGCCATGCGCAACGCCATCCAGGCTAGTGCGGAGAGGCGCACCATTAGTGAATAGACTGAGGTCGGATGTTGACAGGAGAGTAATGATTACCGCCCAAAGCTAGAGAAGTGGAAATAAAGACACTGTAGTTTAATGAAGATGTTATTTGTGTACTTGTGATCTATTGTAAATAAACATATGTCTCGTTGAGTTTGCCTTTTCACTTAAATTATAACAGTATTAAACCGTAATATAGAGGATTAAATCCATAAATACATACACATCTCACATAAGTAGCTTTTACTCTCCTTATCTCGATATCTAATAGAAAGAAAAATTATCACCAACAATTAATTAAATGATAGTTTAAAAGTGTCCCTTTCAGACCTTGCGATCTATGGGTCAGATGATGTTAAGGTCATCTGTTTCTTTGGCCAACGGTTAGCGAGCAGGGTGTTATGTGGCCAACACAACGACCAACAGCCTTTACTTTCCCCAACTAAAGTCAGGTACCCATTAGAGTTGGGTGGACTCAGGGGCGCCCTAAAAAATCACGAAATTCAAAATCCCAGTCTTCACCGGGATTCGAACCCAGGACCTCAGGTTCGGAAGCCAAACGCTTAACCATTCGACTACCGCGCCCCCAAATGATAGTTTAATTTTACTTTATTGATTCATGTCTTTTCGGTTCAATGATTAATTGTGCAAGGTTTTTTTTTTATTGCAGAACATGAAATAGGAGAAAAAAACCTGTTAGAACTTTTTACGACACAGACGGAGTTGATGAAAGGTTCATACTAAGAGATTAGCCTAAACGCAGTAAGCTTTTAACTTGAGTTTTACAAAAGCAATTTTTTTTTGCAGATTAAATAAGAATATTTCACTAAAATGATACTTAACCTTGATTAAAGCTATACTAGAAGATGTGTCATTAGTTTGAGACCCCCTCAAATCAAGAAAATATTTTAAAAAATTATATAGAGTTTATAATAAATAGTACCCCTTTTGGACCTTGCGCTATATAGATCTTCAGATTCTTTGACCTACGGTTAATGAGCAGGGTGTCCTTGGCCAACACAACGATCAACCGCCTTTACTTGACCAAAGTCAGGTATCCATTAGAGTTTATTGGACTCGAGAGTTCCCTTAACGTCCGGAAATTCATAACCTGTCACAGCCCAGTTTGAGACTCCTTGTTACATATAGTGATTTGAAATCACTTCACATAAGTCCGTGCCTTTTGCGCGAAGTTTTTTTGATGAGCTGAGTAGCTGACCAGTTGACAAAAGTCAGTTGTTTTCCAGACTCCTAGGCATAAGGAGCATGATATTTTTTATTGAGTAATATGTAACTTTAAATACTTGTGGACTTAATGTAGCCTTCTTTTTCATATTATGCTTGGATTTATTGTATCTTCATCTCAATGTGATGGCTGGAATTGCCTTTATTATTATTGTCTTATTGTGTAATAAAGTTGTGTCTGCTACATTGGAGTACATTGATTATTCTACGTATGTGCTGTCTTAGAAGTTTGGAATAATTGCGCACTAGCAAATCTAGCGCGTATACGAATACATTAATACGAAGCCAGAAGAGGCCCCAGCAATACCAACACAACACTCGTAATGCCAGTCCTACAGATACCGCACATTAATGTCCAGCACAGGACGTTACATAACCCCAGTCTTCACCTAGATTCAAACCCAGGACTCTTGGTTCGGAAGTCAATAGCTTAACCACTCAACCATCGCGCCCTCAAAAAAAAATATAAAAAAAAAATAAACAGCGAAAAATTAAAAACAAAATTAAGCAATCTTTAAAAAACCTAGTGTACTGCAACACTAACTTTGAGGACAAGGTTCGCTATTTCTCTAATAGTCACACTTTAAATAGGTCTAACACAATGATTTCAGTTAATAGCACTTTTATTGTACTCTATTCTTCACTGTAGCATCTTGTTCTTCGTCTGACTTATTTTACACACAGCCCTGACCAGGGCCGGTTCTAACGTTTGCGGGGCCCTATGCGAAACTGAATGCGCGGGGCCTAGTCTGGGTGGGAATAAGGGTAATTAGTGAAAATTAAGTTTTTGTAGAAGAAAAAAAAATCGTCTTTTAATCTCATTCATTCTTTACTAAGTAATCATTTGCGTTCAAATTAACTTTAATTTTACGAACCTTGCAACATATGGCATATTTATATGCCAGGGACTATAAAAGTGAATAAAGTATTGGAACTTCCGATTTTTGTGACAAATAGCCCGATTATTACATTTTATTACATGAAGGCTGACAATGCCTATTTTCTTTTATCGATTGGCATTTTCCGCAATGAATGACACCCACAAATTACAATTTGTTTATTTTTCAGGAGATTTTAACAAATTCAGGAAATTTCCAGGAATTTTTCGTATATATTTTTCAATTTAATAATTACACCTTGAATTAGCGCTGGGCCTGTGAAAGCGCTGGGCCCACTCCGACCGCATAGGCTGCAGTGGCCTAAGACCGGCCCTGCCCCCTGACTTACACAATTTCTATGCTGTTCACTCAACCAAATTTTCCGAAGGTCAACTGGTCACTTCATACACAAGCACACACACTGCTCTACTAGCCACTCAAAACACATACACTTACTATCACAGTTTGTTTTCTTTAAAAACAAATGGTTCAAAGTCCTGTAAAAGACTCCCCCCCCCCCCCAAGCAATGTGAGGACCTAGGTGTCTGCCAAGTTTGTCTATGTCTAAGGCAGGCCCTGACAGAAACTTCAGAAATTAAAATCTTGATATGTGTTTACCAAGAAAGAATAGGACGATATGTTTAACCCTAACCCAGGGCCGGTCCTAGTGCTTGCGGGCCCTATGCGAAAGTGATTGCGCGGGGCCTATAGTCTGGGTGGGAATAAGGATAATAAGTGAAAATTAAGATTTTGTATTTCCTATTTTTTTTTCATTCTTTTCTAAGTACAAAGTTGCGATCAAGTTAGCTTTACTGTACGAATATTGTAATCTATGGAATATTTATATGCTAGTGACTATAAAAGAAAATAAGGTATGGGAACGTCCTATTAAGGTGAAAAGTTGCCCGATTAGGTCTACTACATTTTAACATGAAAGCTGACAATGCCTTTTTTTTTTTTATCGCGATTGGTGTTTTCCGCTATGAATGACACCCACAAATGACAATTCTGTCTATTTTTCATGAGATTTTTATGAGTTTTTAGATTTTAATAAGTGCAAAACATTTCCAGGAATTTCTCGTATATATTTTGCAATTAATAATTACACCTAGAATTAGCGAGGGCCTATGAAAGCGCGGGGCCCACTGCGACCGCATAGGTTGCAGTGGCCTAAGTCCGGCCCTGCCCTAACCCTACATCGCCTCTTACAATAAAATACATTAATTAATTATAGCTTTTATATAGCACTACGTTCAGGCTCAGAGCGCTATTGTCCAATCTCAAGTGTGGACCAGTGGGGGGAGGGGGTATCTGGTCGAAGGTTTTTCGGTCTGTCTTTGGGCGCTCAATAAACACAACTCTGCTCGAGTCGGGTGTCGAACCTCGAGCCTCCTTCATGGGTAACCAAGCCAAGTTCAAGCGCCTCTCGACCACGCTTCTTAATAGGAATTAAAAAAATAAACATGAATTTTTAGTAATAACATAGACATACATTGAATCTATTGAAAAACACAAATAAGCTTACTAGAAGACACACATACACATCTACGCGCTATTACTCTCCTATAAACACATGCAGGTGCACACCTACACAAACTGGTACTCATACACGAACCTCTGACCTATGACTCGACAACACAGTCAGGCAGTATAACACAGGGACTAGGTCAACCTGTCACATAATCATGCAGACTAGCCTTCTATTTCGATATATTTAATTCCACGATTTTATCTTAGTAAAAATAGCGCTGCCTTTATTTATGTAACATGTACAGATATATATTATATATTAATATTTATAAAGAGTACATAATTACTAATATTAATTTATATAAGAGTATTTGATTAGGCCGACTAAAATTATTTATATAATAATACCTGATAACTTAAACTATTTATATAAAAATACATGATTACTAATAGTATTTATTTAAGAGTATCTGGTAACTAATATTTATAAAAAAGTTCCTGATTAATATTATTTATATAATAGTACATGATTATTAATATTATTTATTTAACAGAATCTCATTACTAATATTATTTATAAAAAAGTTCCTGATTAAGAATATTCTTTCATAAGAGTACATGATCATTAATATTATTTATATAAGATATTATTATTAACATAAGAGTACCTGATTACCGAGCCTCGGTTTAATAATTTCTTTAAAAACTCACCAGAGATTATAGTTACGAAATACCGTTGGAAACACGTTTTGGTTAGGAGACGGGAAAGACAATGGTGGCCAACTAGAAATCCGAACAGAAATTTCTATAAATCAAATAAGAACATAAAACTAAAATGCTATATAACCTTGGTTAGGCCAATAATAGAATATGCATCCTCTGTTTGCGATCCCTCAACTCAAGAAAACATTAAGAAACTAGAACAGACACAAAATAGAGCAGTGAGATTCATAACAAACGAATATTCACATTTGACTAGAGTAACACCTTTAGTAAAATCACTAAATTTAGAAAACCTTCAGGATAGAAGACTTAAGAGTAAAGTAGCAATTATACACAAAACACTGAACCATAATCTCCAAATACAAAAACAAAACTTAATAAAATACTCAGAAAGACACAAAGATAAAGGCACATTCCTCGTCCCATATGCTAGGACAAATCTGTACAAATGCTCTTTCTTCCCTAGTGCCATTAGAGCATGGAATGGTTTGCCTGAGCTAGCCAGGAAACCAGTGACTTAGCAGAATTTAAGTCACTGGTAAATATGCATGATTGAATGCATGACGCGTAGGACGTAATCATCTTCTTTTTTGAAGTAACGTCTGTATTATATAAGATAAGATAAGAAGATAAGAACAGTTGCTTTTAGGATCTATTTTAAATGTCATTGTTTCTGGCGATTTTCAAACAAAGTCTCTTTTTCGTTGCATCTTTTTTTGCCCCATCAGTCTAGAAAAACTGACCCCAGGTCAAGTAACTCAAGTTTTTGTGTGAGACTGTTCAGTTTCCTATGGAAGAAAGTCTCTGTAGTGCCAATTATTTTACGTTCTTGTCAGTAAAGAAAAAAAAAGTTAAAAAATAATTTGTAACCATAAACTGAGAGTTAAAACACGCCATTTATTCCACATGAGTGAGTTTTTACTCTCTCCTTCCCACCCAAAAGAAAAAAAAAATAATTGATAATTTTTTTACATTTTGATGACATAGTCCGCAAATACCGCGCTGGTGAACTGTGGTTAAATAATAAAACATTTGTTTAGGTTTGTATAACTGTTATTAGACCCAACATGCTAACAAGGGCCATATTATAAGGTACTCAGAGCTCGTACAGTACCAGGTAAAAGAAGAAGAGGCAGACAGAGACAACGATGGTAAGCCAATATAAAAGAACGGACCGGCCTGTTGTTGAAAGTCTATCCTAAGAAAAATACATAGAGGAATGGAGAAAAATGGTCATCAGATCTTGTGAGATACCCCAATGGTTCAACGGACAAAAATATATGTGAAAGTGAAGAATTAGACCATAGACTTATATATACTACTCTGGACTGGACATGGAGACTTTTGAAACCTACAAAAAATGTCGGGAAATATTTTTAGAAAGTTGGATCAAGGCGTTGTTTTGTTAAGTAGTTGAAAGTAGTTATATACCTTGTTTTTCAACCCTAGCCTATGTAACATATAAATTAATTTTTAGATCTAGATCTAGTATTTGAACATCATAAATAAAAGTACTTTCTTCTATAAGGACCATAGACATCAATAAATATAGACAGGAAAAAGGAAATAACTTTATGTAACTTGAAAACATGTATATCTATTGTATTCGGATTTCCGAATTATGACAAATTTAACAATAGCATGAGCTTAGAGATTAAACAAAACTCATAGACATAAATAAAGTACACACAAACGCAATTCACATATTTTTATTACATAAAACTCTCTTATTGGGCAGTCTATATTTATTTATGTCTATGCTCTCGTCTCATTATTATTAATTTTGCAATTTTTAGATATATAATCTCGAAAGATCTAGGTAATCAATCTATTGAAATGTACATAAGATGATCTTCACTTTTTTTTTCGGAATATGATATATTTTTAATATAAAAAAAATAATTAATTACCTCTAAGTAATTAATTAATTTGTTAAGTTTTTGATTGATTCATGTTTTGCTTTGGCCTATAAATAATTGCCCAAAACATTTAACTTCTACAGAAATTGGAAATGGGTGAAATATCGTGTACGAAATTAAATTTGTACCTGACAGACAGTCAGACAGACAGATGGAGTGAGTGGATATATAAGCAATATAACAAGTATTTACCGTGTCTGCAGACTTATAACTTTCGGTAGTCGAAGTTCTCATTACTTGTTGCTCCTGATCGCTGTGCGGTTTTCCATTCAGAGGACGCTGCTCAGTTGTCAACCTCGACGATGGGCTCACGTCTTGAAGCGTGTCCGGTACCGAGTACCTCGTATGATGAGACGACCTACCCAAGTCTCGGATAGACCTGATAGTCGTTCCTAAGTCCTCGTATAACTTCTGCCCTGTCAAAACTTTTTTGACACGAGCCCACTTTGAGCCTTTGGCTTTCTGTTTCGAAGAAGTTGATTTACTGAAGATGCTCCTCCCCGGCTTGGATTTGCTTCGTTTCCTTGTTTCCAAGCCGGTGACCTCCGGGGAAAAATCTGAAGGCACCTCCAGAGATCCCGTGGAGAAGCTTCGTTTGTGCATCGCTGTACATTTTGGTCGTTTGGGACGTTGGTCTGAAGACGTGTCGACATGCTCGTAGAAGCCGAGCTCCTCCGCACTGGAGATTCTCGGCCTGCTCAGTCTTGCAGCGCCTTCCTCCTGAAGGCTAGCGAGCTGTTCCTGATCCGATGTCCCTTGAGCTGTATCGTGTTGAAGATGAGGATGGTGGTGATGATGGTGGTGATGATGATGGTGATGCGGATGATGGTGATGCTTATGTTTCGTTTGCAATGTTACGAACCCCGAGGACGAACTACTGCTTTCAAAGGAAAGATCCCGTTTCGCTTGAAGCAGTACTTTCGTGCTCTCCAGGTATTCACAGCGCTTGCGCAGCCGGCTGTTCTCATCTTTCAGTGACGTCAGCTGTTCCATGAGGTGGATAAGATTGTCGAGGTGTTGAAGACCAGCTGCGTGGTGAATTTTGGGGCTGGGCGAACGCTGCTTTTTGTGAGTTGTTTTGGGCAGAGACAGGAAGCTGGCCTGCAGGCTTTTCTCTTGCTCCTGGAAAAATTGCATGACGTCAGAAACGTCCCGTTTCGGTGAAACGTCAAGGGAGGTATGCAGCGTTTGTCTGCTTCCTTTGCGTTCCAGCTCCCTGCCTCTTTCTCTTGTTGATTCTTGGGTCGAAAGTTGGCTTCTCGCTTCCTCTGGGGACACAAGAATACAAGAAGAGGCATTTAGTATTTCATATGTACACATTGATGCGCGGCGGCTGAGCGGTAAAGCGCTTGGCTTCTGAACCGTTGGTCCCCGGGTTCGAATCCTGGTGAAGGCTGGGGTTTTTATTTTGGGATTCTAGGGCGCCTCTGAGTCTACCCAACTGTAATGGGTACCTGACATTAGTTGGGGAAAAGTAAAGGCGTTAGAAGAAGAAGCACCGGTATTGTAGAGATTAGTGGCACCCAAAGCATACCGAAATTAAAAACGCCAGACTTCAGCTGGATTCGAACCCGGCACCTCGGTTAAGAAGCTAAACCACCGCTCTTCCAGATGTCTGAATAAGAGCACACAAAAAAAAATAACCGTAGGTTTTTGGCGTTAGAAGAAGAAGCAACGGTATTGTAGAGATTAGTGTCACGATTGACTTCTAGTTTTTAGAGAACGCCGGATTTTATTGACTATCATCTTTTATTTATAAATAAGAAAAGTTGATGTTCTATGCTCGTTTTCCTTAAAGTACACATTTCTTAAAGCTACTTGTTTGTTCTGATGATTGTCGTTGTGCTGGCCACATGATACCCTGCTCGTGAACCGTTGGCCAAAGAAACTGATGACTTTAACATCATCTGCCCTCGCGTATTAATTGTCGGAATACTTATAAAACAACTTAAGTCGGTGATTTCTACAAAGCAAAGCAAACTACAGCAAACAGAAAAACACACCCTACTATTAAATCCAGTTTGATAATGCCGTAAATACCCCATGTATGTATTAAGTAATTATGTAATTATTATGCTTGGTGTTGCTGTGTAGATGACCTGGAGAGAGGTTGTGTGTTGTGGTGCGAGCATTGAACTGTTTGTATCGTGTGCTGACCTTGTGTTGCGACTTTTTTAGTAATACCTTGTACTCTAAATAGGATAGGATTTTGTATGATAAAGAGTGGGATTCTGTATGAAGCAAAGAAAGAGAGTTGTAAAGAGAAAGCGAGAGAGAGAAAGAGAGAGAGGGAGAAAGAGAGAGAGAAAGAGAGAGAGAAAGAAAGAGAGAAAGAGAAAAAGGGAGAAAAAGAGAGAGAAAGAGAGAGAGAATAAGAGAGAGGGGGGAAGAGCGAGAAAGAGAGAGGAAGAGAGAGAAGGAGAAAGAGAGAGAGAAAGAGAGAAA
>JADKLZ010003886.1:934232-945789 GCA_021533235.1 Biomphalaria straminea | reverse complement strand
TGAGGTGTGTCATGAAGTGTAAAATGTGTGTGAGGTGTGTCTGTGTGTGTCTGATGTGAGAGATGCGTGTTCGATGTATGGCTTAAATTATGTATTAGTTAATGCTTAGATTCTTTGCTTCAGTCATTGTAAACGTGTCAATGTGTAAATTAGGTATTTCTTATATTCTTTGTTTCCACTCTAAAAACTAGTGAATGCTTATATTCTCTAGCTCCGTCTTTGTAAATTAGTTAATACGTGCATCGTTATTAAAACGACAGTCTGTTAGGTCACAGTCCATTGTGTGACATGTATTTATGCATATTAAAGTGTGTACCGTGCAGTAATTAAATGTGTTTTAATTCACTTGAATACTGTCATGTTAGTTTTTGTCGCGTATGGCTACTACTAAGTACTATAACTGGAATAGCACAACAAACATGTAGATTCAGAACATAATGCGATAAGCAGGAAACATATATTTATTATACAGAAAATAACAGATCGCTAGCAATTTCCAGTCATCAATTATAACATGTTCTGTTTCTCATCAATTCAGAAATTCAATAGAATATATAAATTACACAACTAGTAATGCTTCATATTTATGCGTCTACAGGGGCGTAGCTAGGAATTGGCCTTCGTTTGTGGGCCTCGGGGGCTTGACCTCTTTGGGGGCCCGTGCGATTTGCTTATTATTTAATTTTTAATGTACAAAAAACCCACTCATTTTGCGGTTCCCTCAAGTGGAGGCCGGGGGGGATTTTCTAATTCTCCCCCCTCCTCCCCCACTGTAGCTACGCCACTGTACGTCAAATCACTTCTATGTCCAAGGTACCTACTGATTTCTGACCATGTGGTCAACTCTCAGAACGAGACTTTTTTACCCATACTTCATAACTCTCCACGTGAAACATCGTAAACACAATAAACACGTGACTCCCGACTAGTTCATGTCACTGGCCACCAAACAATGATGTGACAAAATCAAAGCAAAATAATACAACGTAAAGCTTGAGATAGAGTTAATCAAGTTATAACTTTGTCTTCAAAAGAGTTCGTATAAATGCACAGTCTACTTTCTATTTCTTAACTGCCCTGCCTAACGTCTGAGCTCACCACTCATTAACTGGACAAACACAAATTACCTGGATGATAGAACTCGCTTAATAAAGAAAAAGAAAAGGCCACTGAAAACATCCTTTCGACAAGACTCATCTTACACGTTGACTGACTTCTGGCTCCATTGAAAGTATATAAGTCTAGACATTAGCTTATGTACCTTGTAGTGTGTTTTTTTTTCTCCACTACAATGTGTGTGCGTAATTAAAAAGTATAGAATCCATTTCAGACCTTGTGATCTGTAGGACATGATGTTAAGCTCATCTGTCTCTGAGGACCACGGTCTCATGTAGCCAGCACAATGACCAACCGCCTTTACTTTAACTAATGTAAGGTACCCATTAGTGCTGGGTGGACCCAAGAGGCACCCTAAATATCCCGATTCGAACAAGAGAATAGTCCTCATTAACCACTCAGCCACTCGGCCTCCTATGTGTATGTATACATGAACTCATGTTAAAATAGATTGACATAGAATATAGGATTAAATTGTGTTCATTTTTAGTTGGAAAGTTTTCACACACCAAAAATGAATTATAGTTATCTGTACTTTGTTAAAACTTTAAATTTTTAAGATCCCTATTACGTTCTGTAAACAATAAGATTAGGCCTACAGTTAGGAAGAAAAAGAAGGTAAAGAGATATGAACAAATGTGGTGATGATAATGGAATCATATAAGAAAATGAAATGAGTAGATAAAATAAACAATGCTTAGGGCACAATATTCAAAGATTAATTAATCTTGTCAACTAAGTAACAATGTGTCAAGCAATATAAATTACGGGGGCGAGGTGGTCGAATGGTTAAGCACTTGGCTTCCAAACCTCAGGTCCTGGGTTCGAATTCCGGTGAAGACTGGGATTTTGAATTTCGGGATTTTTAGGGCACCCCTGAGTCCACCCAACTCTAATGGGTACCTGACTTTAGTTGGGGAAAGTAAAGGCGGATGTTCGCTGTGCAGGCCACATAACACCCTGCTCGTTAACTGTTGGCCAAAGAAACAGATGACCTTAACATCATCTGTCCTATAGATCGCAAGGTCTGAAGGGGTCATTTTACTTTACTTACACTTTAATTTATATATATATATACTACGTCTTGACAAAACGTATACGAAGTGTAATTGTAACAATTAGTTTGGATCAGTCATGTCAGTAAATGTGTACAAGATCTAGAATCTAGACTGACAACAATACATTTGTCTGATTATAAATATGTTTACAGTCTTTGTTTGGGCTTATTTCATGCGTTCATCATGCTCAACACGCTATGATTCTATCACTTATTCCATTATCTGGACCAGTCGGAGCAATGGAGAGGGGAGGGGCTGGGAAGAAAGAAAAAGAAATCTGGGTACATTTTTACCGTAATCGGCTTTAAAAAAAAAACATTTCCAAAAAACAAAAACAAAAATGGGAGCAACCTGAATTCGAATACATGGTTCACGCCTCCTGAGCGCGTGACGTACTGAGCCCTCTACTAGTAGATTGTATTGTTTGATTTCAATTTTTATTTAATGCGACGACCTATAAAAGGTAACAAAAATAATTGTGCAAAATTTCAGCATGTTAGAGCAATAATACAGTGCAATTATAAATTACACATAACACAAAGTTAACAGACAACCCTACTTAGGCCAATAATAGAATATGCATCCTCTGTTTGGGACCCCTTAACTCAAGAAAACAGTAAGAAACTGGAGCAGACACAAAATAGAGCAGTGAGATTCATAACAAATCAATATTCACATTAAACTAGAGTAACACCTTTGGTAAAGTCACTAAATTTAGAAGAACAACTTCAGAATAGAAGACTTCAAAGTAAAGTAGTAATTATACATGAAACAATGAACCATAGTCTTTAAATACAATAACAAAATTTAATTATAAATTCAGAAAGACACAAAGATAAAAGTACATGCCTCATTTATTGTATTACTAATTCCACAACTAATGTTTCTCTGTAGCCTTGTAATACTAATTCCACAACTAATGTTTCTCTGTAGCCTTGTAATACTAATTCCACAACTAATGTTTCTCCGAAGCCTTGTAATACTAATTCCACAACTTATGTTTGTCTGTAGCCTTGCAATACTAATTCCACAACTAATGTTTCTACTACAAACTTGACCCTCCCACCGGTGATTCATAGATCATAACAAAAAAAGTTGATCATTTTATAACAAACAGGATACACATTCCAGGTCTAGAACTAGCAGGTTTCAGACGTCAGAAATGTGCTGGCGACGTTAACATCGTCTGCAGACCGTAATCATTCTATACAAAAAAAAAGTGTGTTGGCAATAAGGGGAGATAAGCTAGACGTAAAGTTTTAAAAAAAGTTTTTTTTTTTTATAATTCACATGACGTCATGTGATACAATTTAACATGCAAGCACGCCGACATTATGTACATTTATAATAAATATTTTATTGTGTTATAAAAATGCTTAGTTTGCACATTTTAGTATACATAATGTTATAAAAATATAGGTCAATAACAAAAAGAGTATTACCAACTCCATTACACTAAATTACAGCTTTAAATGCTTCTCATTGATTTAATAATCTACAGGCATCCGATCTATTTAACTTCAATTACTAATTATTTTAATTACTATTCCAACTTAGCCACAAATACATCTACACCATAATATAGTTGACACACCGTTATGATGATAGGTTACGTTATGCTGTGCTTATGAATTGAGAGGCACTAATATTATTTTGCAGTTATTCATTAGCGCTTTTTTTAATTCCGATTTTTCCGATTATTATGTTATATTAATATGTTTTTAATTGTTGCCTCATCCAACGCAAACATAACTGTTGCCTCATCCAACGCAAACATAACTGTTGCCTCATCTAATGCAGACATAACTATTGTCCGTCGATGTTCAATTTAGATTTTCGCCGTATTCGTCTGTCTATGAAATAAAAACTAATTCCTTGCTTTAATTGTTTAATTAATCCATCATGACAAATTATTGATTATTCGACCTGTCTAGTGCATTGGCCATTGACAAAATAAGAAGTATTAATTTATTTTATTTGAATGATGGAAAGAAATGATGCAAGTTGTTTTTAATTCTATAAGTTATTTTAATTCTTTTTTTTTAATGCTAGTAGCTTGTGTTATTTTTAATTTTTTTTACATACCTTTAAATTCGTCAGTAATTCATGAACTAAAGCATTTACGTAGATCATTAAAAAAATAAAATAAAAAATAAAAAAAGGAGTGGGTCTAAGTGTAACGTACACCTGGATAGGTTATTGATTTGAAGGTCCAAATAGTTGACTTTCAAATACCACCAATTTTGTATAGATAAAGAACATTATACAGTTCCTTTGGATACATCAGCTTCGTGGAGAGGGGGGAACTGATGTGTGGACGACATCGTTCCGACCACAGCTAATGCCCAGGCATTCATCTCATTTCCATAAGATGATCCATAGTCGCGACTGACGGAGGCGATAGAAAAACATTATGTTAATCTATATATTAATGATGCTATATATTAGGTCTTCTAAAGAGGAAATCTACTGCCGAGGACAGACGTAGACGGCGAAAGAGAACCTCAACCAATCTCCGCGGAAATCGGTTATGTCTGCATTGGATGTGGCAAATTATGTAGGCCATAGCAAGGACCACGTAGCCAAGTTAAATCCTACACCTTTTTATAATCTTCGGGCTTGAAGTCAAGCCTTATTATTATTATGGAAATTATTTGTTTTTCATTCTTGGGCAATGCCAGGGTCGTGCTTCATTGAAATTGAAACTGAATTTATTGAAGTCACTTTAATAGTGTCCACTTAGAATTGTCTGATGATGTGATAGGTCTGCAGCCTTACTGGCCTTTGACAGGTCATAAGGTCCTCTTAGGAATACTTAAAGTTTCGAATGAGAATGGGAAGCATGGTCGAGAGGCTAAGTGCGCTTGGCTTGGCTTGGCTACCTAGAAGGGGGCTCGAGGTTCGACACCCGACTCAGGCAGAGTTGTGTTTACTGAGCGCCCAAAGGCAGCACGGGAAACCAACTCCTAGGTACCCCCTCCCCCCCCCCACTGGTCCACAAATGAGATTGGACCAAAGCGCTCTGAGCATGCTATAAGCATAAAAGTAGCGCTATATAAAAGCTATAATAATAATAATGAGTCTGCGAGGTCAGTTGTCATTATCCCTTCGATTGATATAACAATATGACTTATTCATATTATACTAGAAACGAAGGAGTGTTCATTCTCTGGCTCTGACAGGGTCGAGTTTCTTTAACGAAAAACAAAATTATTTGTATTCCCTTTATCAGTTTCCACTGAGGAATTTTATGGTGAGGTGGCAGGTCTGCAGCAGTACCGCCCTCTGAGAGGCAACGAGAATGTTCCTAGGAATGCCAAGGACCTTGAAGGTATCTGTGGGGTCAGTTGTCATTATCCCTTCGGTTGATATGACAATAATGTATATTGTTGTTTTAGATAACTTCCATAAACGCGTAATCTCCAAGCCTAGGTTCCCATATTTTCGTTGTTTTTCTCTTAAATTATTATTATTAATATTATTATAATTATTATGTTAGAAACAAGAGAGAAATAATTCTCTGGCACAGCCAGGGTTAAAGAGAAACAAAATTCAATGTAGTCTCTTTACCAGTGTCCACTGAGGAATGTTCTGGTGACGTGGCAGGTCTGCAGTAGTACCGCCCTCTGACAGGTTTGGATCTACTTGCTTGCGAGTTTACTTGTGGTTAACTTACAGGGTAAAGTGTACAGTGACAGCCCGCATACCATTAAAGAGTCAAAAGCGTACAAGCGCTATACAGTTGCAGACATCACACCAAATGAACTGACAGTTTTGCTAATCACGTTGAGAGGTGCTCAGTTGTGCATCAACGCTCATGGTGCGCACTTTCAATACGTCCTGGGACTTATGAAACACTTTGTATGTTGTTATCATAGACATAAATAAATATAGACTGGAAAAAGGAAGTAACTTCATGTAACGTGAAAACATGCATATCTATTGAATTCGGATTTCCGAATTATGTAAAATTTAAAAAATTGAATGATCTTCAGTCTTAGAGATTAAACAAAATTTATAGACATAAAATAAAGTACACACAATTGCAGTTCACAAATTTTCGTTTCATAAAACTCTCTTATTGGCCAGTCTATATTTATTTATGTCTATGGTTGTTATTAATACAATATTTTTTTTTTAATATTTTGAAATAAAAAGTTGCTTTTCTGTAAGTATTTATACTCCTGTAATCATACCAGAGCATTTCTAACTTGGCCACCCTGTAGTATTTTACATGTAATGCTGGTAAGTAAATCACTTCTATTTAAATAAAAAGATCTCCTCCTTTGCTAAACAGAGAAAAACTTTCTTACATTTAATGTAAATACAAGGCCAAATAAGTAAAATAGTTGTGTTTTTTTTAAATAGTAATCCGAAAGACAAATACAAGACGATTATGTGTCTTTCAGAGTTTGGAAGTGTATCATGATCAAATATAAATAGAAAAGCAAATCCTAATAAAATACTAGAAAAGACACAAAGATAAAGGCACATTCCTCGTTCCATATGCTAGAATATATTGATACACAGCCACGGGAAACACTGTATTCCTTACTAATCTTCGGATTCGAAGACAAGCCTATTATTGATACAAAAGCTCCTTCTTCCGTAGTGCTATTAGAGCTTGGAATGGGTTGCCTGAGCCAGCCAGCAAAATCAGTGACTTCGCAGAATTTAAGTCATTAAGTCAACGTGCATTAACATGCAATCTCTGTATTGGCATTTCATTAAATAATAATAATAATAATAATAATAATAATGCTTGTTTTCGATTCCCAAGATTAATGAGGAAAGCAGTAGATCTATTTCCCGTGGATACCCCAGCTGTGACCAACATATTTTGCCACATCCAGGGCAAACATTATATAATAAGGCAATATGATATCAACATCTATATCTATACCAAGTATTGATCTTTGTAACAAACAACGTTGTTATATGATTATATTATGATTTTCTAAAAGATTAATTAACTCATTGTCCCAATGGTTACATCATTCAGGAGAGTATGGTGATATAGAGTCTACATTCAAAAGTCGTAAGTCTACAAAATAATATAAATATTTATTCTTACCTTGATCAGTAGTTTGTTAGTTGGCTGCTTCTTGAGGGGCCAGCAACTGAAGCAATCGGCAAATAGATGAAACAATAGAATAAGGTGATGTCCTAGTTATTTATCCTGAAAGTAATCTCCAGTTGTAACCTTAACATTTCAGACCAAATATTTCCGGTTGCTGTTTTGATGCTCAGTCACTAATAGTCGCCCTTGTGTAAGACTTTCTGTTTCCTGTCCTACTGGATTAACAGTAGAATCGTTATCGTCAACCGTATTTTCGTTTTGACCCCCCCAAAAAAGTTATGTTTTTTTTTTTAGTTTTGTTCTAAATGATCAAATTTTCCGATGGTGTTAATTATCGCCCCTCGACCCGTTTATTTAAAAATTAAAAAAGGCTAATTGATGAGTTTGAAATAAATTTGAGAGCTGGAAAAAAAGAAAAATGGTTCGAAAAAAGAAAAAAAGGGTATTGTGGGTCTACGTGGAGCTCTGAAACATATCCTCCACAAGCATCGGTCCGCGCCAGAGGGTTGGCCAAGGAGATCTTCTCGCTAACGTTGATAGACTCGGGTGAGATGAGGTACTGGGTGGGTGGGGGGGCAGGTAGGAGGGGGGAATGGGGTGAGGAGGAATTGAACGTGAGTAAAGGGAGAGGGAAGAGGGGGAGGGGGGAGAAAAATGCGGAGGGAAGGGAAAGAATTCAGGCAGCTGTTTCTGCTTGTTCCTGATTGGTTGGTTTCCGTTGAACTGGGAGCTGCTATGCTGCAGACATTCCATAGTATTTATTTCTCTATCTTGTTTCTCTACTCTCTCTCTCTCTATCTCTCTCATTTTTTTTCTCTCTCCCTCCATCTATTTTTAAGCCTCTCTTTCTCTTTATATGTCACTCCAGCTCTCTCTCTGTCTCCCTCTTTCTGCCTCTCCCGCTGTGTGTCTGTTTCTCTCTTTCTCTCTCTTTCTCTCTCTCTTTCTCTCTCTTTTTCTCTCTCATCCTGTGGTTACACCTATGGTCTTACCTCTAAACTCTTTTCTCCTAACAACTATCATTATCCCCCCCCCCCTTTTCAAAAACTACCTTCCCCACTTTCAACTTTTTGTTCCACCCCCCCCTTCCCCACGCACGTAGAACCCATGGCAATCAGTTCCATCCTGGCTGGAAATATCTGCAACTACCACCTGCTACAGTTGGGGGGGGGGTGAGGGAAGCCAATCGTAACGTTTAACTTGGAGGGTCGACGTCTATAGGAGAGAACGCGGGGTAGGGGGCTGCAAGGGGATGGGAGGATTTGACCAGTTGATTTGTTCCTGCATTCACACCCACAAGAGTTTTGTCTCAGGGTATATTTATATAAACAAGTGGTTGAATGCATGTACAATCTTGCTGAATGTACCTCCCCTTCTCCCAACTATAAATAGCCAGCCACCAGTAGGAAGTTCATGGTAGCCTGATAGATGTATGAAAATGGCCTCTGTAACCCATTGTAACATTATGTCCAATATAATAATTAGAACAGAGTTAAACAAGACGAGGACAGCAGAACAAAGTTTTAAACAAAAAAATCCACCTCAATTCTACAAAAAGATGCAATAGTGTGACCAAAATGTCACAAGTCCTAAGTTCCAAAGGCAACTTACATTTCATGACGGTCACCAGCTAACTTTATGGTACTTCTACAATACTTTCACTCATAGAATTGATGTCTCTATCGTGATAATATCTTATTATAGGGAGGTATTTAAATGTCGGTATGTTTAATCACCTTGACGTTGGACTAGCTTGAGTGTGGATCTATGTTAACATTCTGTCTAAAATAAGAATAAAAGATTAATGTTTGTTTGTAAAATGTTTTACATGTTTCGGAAATTCCTTCAGAGTTGAAGATAGTTATTTCCTATTCCAAACCTCCCGCAGGACGACGGGGGATGGGAGCGGGCAGGGTTTGAACCCGGGACCATCGATAAATCGAAACGACAGTCCAGCGTGCAAACCGCTCGACCAGGCAGCCAGGCAACTATAATATTTCACCGTGGTAAGAGTGTGGTCTCTAATATTATTTCTGTTCTTCATTGATATATGGAATAATTTATGTTAGATTTCAGGTTACGTGGAATAGAATTTTAAATATATTTGTAACAAATATGTCTAGCTTAAACAAATAGAACGTTGGATAAACTGAATCCAATGATATCCTTAATGAATAGCCCTATAAGTTATGGCTGCCTGGTGTTGCATTATGCGTGCTGGACTGTCGCTCGGTCCGTGGTTCTGCCCGCTGCCATCCCCAACGTCCTGCGGGAGGTTTGGACTATGAAGTAGATTGTCTTCAACTCTGAAGGAACACGCCAATCCTGTACAAAATGTTATTCAAAGGAAGTGGAATTGGAAAGTCTACAGAGCTCGTTTAGTTTTCCCTAAGATCATTGATGCAATCTGATAATAGACTAAAATGATATCTCTTGGTGCCAGTGGATCTACAATTCCCAAATCTGAAGTGCACATGATGGTCTGTTCTTTCATCGCTGCAGCAATCAATGTAGATTGATGTAAACGTCTATGCGTCTCTCGTGACCCTCTGCTAACGTGACCGCTTCTATTATACACTGTCTACTTACTTACTACTTACCAAGCGGAATATTTTCGAAACAAGAACTGATAAGCAGAAGAATGGTAAGCTGGTGAAAATAGGACTGTTAAGGGGTGAGTTTGGGGGGGGGGAAGGAGAAAAGCGATAGTAGACTTCCAGGCAGGTACATGTTAGAAGTAAGAAAACAAAAACGGAAGGGTGGTGTCCATTGGCAAAATAAACACTATATAGCCTGGGAACAAATCAACGGGCTTAGCCGGTGGGTAATACTAGTATTGACATAGTTTTGATAAGACTTTATACTAGCCAGCCACTATACAGGACACAACACTTTCTCATCTATTAGTAGTGATGTTAGCAGTGATGTTGGCATTGATGTTTGCAGTGATGTTTGCGGTGATGTTGGCAGTGGTGTTTGCAGTGATGTTTGCAGTGATGTTGGCAGTGATGTTTGCAGTGATGTTGGCAGTGATGTTTGCATTTTTCAACAGTCGATCAAGGCCAATGATCAAAACATGTCGAACGGATTACGCTTATAATATTACGAGCATGTTAAGGTGATAAACATCTTTTATTTTCCCACCAGACATTCCTGGAAGGAGCATATACCCAGGTTTCGTTTGGTGGTTTGAACCCAAGACTTTCAACCCGACAGCCTGCACTGTACTACTAGGCCAATAAGTCTTGTGATTGATACAAGCAACATGTCACCGCTGGGTTATATGGTTGAAATGTTACTGTTGGAATACGTTAACTGTAGGCGTGGTGGTGACATGCGGGTTCATCTGTAAACTTGTTTATTGTAGGCTTGTCAGGATCAATGCTCTATATAGTCTATACGTTCACACTTCACTTGTAAATGAGGAAAATGACTCCTTATATTATATAGCAGACACAAATATTACTTTAATATGTACAAATAATACCACTTGTAGAAAATGATATACACAAATCCAGAATGATTACTATATATCCATCATAGAACGTTTCACAAAATACTGTATAATAAATAATTTAAAAGTGTCTGCTTACACTTAACTCAACTCCAGTGACTTTTACAAATAACCTAAACAACTTAATTATATCAACTGCTTGTACCAACTACTTTCTAGTGACTGCTTCAAAGTCTCTCACTCAACTGACTGTTCACACATGCTTAAAAGTATTCACATTATCACAACATGGTAGTGAATCGGGTTCACAATATAGTCGGTGGGGTATCCACTCAATGGCACCAACTTTGAGGTGGTGACAAAACATATTATCAATATTTTGGATTATAGTTGCATACTTTATAAGTGTTTCATTAAGTTACTGGAGATGGCAGACTGTAGAATAAATCTTAGTTAGATCCATTTTTTTTTCAAAACCCTAACCCTATACACAAGAATGTGGCAGAGTGGTGAAGCGATTGGCTTTCAAACCACTGGTCCCGTGTTCAAATCCTATTGAAGACTGAGATTCTTTTTATTTCTCTAGGCCTCTAGGTAGCTGACTTCATGGCGGCTGGTCATTGTGCTGACCACATGAAACAGATGACCTTTTCTCTAGGCCTCTAGGTAGCTGACTTCATGGCGGTTGGTCGTTGTGCTGGACACATGAAACAGATGACCTTTAAATCATCGGCCCTAAAGATCGCAAGGTCTTAAAGAGGAGATTCACTATACATACATACAAACACATTCATTCAGTGATTCAACTTTCATGAGATCTCTAGAACAGCCAGACGGATGGGCATGAAA
>JADKLZ010003886.1:903091-925325 GCA_021533235.1 Biomphalaria straminea | reverse complement strand
AACTGCCTGGTCACCCATCAAGGGCAGTCAAGTTTGACCCCTAGGCAAAGTTGTTTTTACTAAAGGCAGGACAGAAACTGCCTGGTCACCCATCAAGGGCAGTCAAGTTTGACCCCTAGGCAAAGTTGTTTTCACTAAAGGCAGGACAGAAAACCTTCTCCTTACCCCTTTCCTTGCACTGGTCCACAAAAAAAAAGTTTACCATGGCGCATTGAGCATGTTATAAGTATCAAAGTATCAAGCTACAAGCTTCATAGTAGTGCTAGACAGGGGCAATTAAAAAAATATATTTGTAAAATAAAGATTTCTGAATTAGGCTCATTTTTTTAAATACCTTTAGAGCTAAGAATTCCTACAGGGTTAGGCGTGTCTGGCATGAAGTGAATCCTCCAGTCAATTGGTATATCTTTAGTTGTTGGAGGTTTATATTCCTGGTGGGTAAAAGAGATCAAGTTGGTTCATTACATGAAAGTATTTAATAAAAGATCAATAAGTTGGCTAGCTTTTACACACACACACATTGTTAGATTAAAACACATTCATACAGAACAAAGGATAACAAATAAAAAAAAAGGTAACATTATGTTTGAGAAAAAAAAAATAGGCTACATTATGTTTCAGAGCCACTCACCCAAGTGCCATCATTAAGAACAAGTCCACTCTTTTTATCATAGTGATAATCTTCAGTCAAATAAGCTCCAAGGCCCATTACAAAGGCTCCCTCAACTTGACCAATATCAATTATAGGATTGATGCTAAAAATAAACAAATATGATGGCAGAAGTAAGTGATAGATGTCAAGTATTGAAAAGATCATGAACACCAACAAAAAGTAGCCTGTAATATGACACTGTACACAGATTCTTTACTCTGCTGTTATGTTAATATGTACTGACCTATAGATAATTACTAGTAGCTTTATTTTCAATCAACACATTTGATGTGTAAAACCAACGTACAATTTAGCTGTACTTAGTTATCCAGACATAATTCTATTTTGGTCAATCATCAAGATTATAGGAAATATTTGTGGATAAAAACATCAGGAGTTATCATATAGCTGTACCACTGTATGAATGAGGTGCATGAGATGGCTGAGTGGTTTAGATGCTTTAAGTGAAGATCTTTAGTTTAAGCTATAGGAATATTACTCTAGATGTTTTCTGATTTCGTATCTTATGAAATACAGACGTTATTTCAAAAAAAGATAATTACATTCTATGTGTGTTCCAAAGTCAATTGAGTTAACCAATGGGTTAAATTCTGCCAAGTCATAGGTTTTACTAGCTGACTTATGTCTCTATGCAACTTTGGTTTGAAAGAGTTAAGTAAACAGAACACTAATTTTTTTTTTCTATTAATAAATCTTTTTTTTTATTGTTTATTTTGAAATAGATTTTTCAGAGCTCAGCAGTAAGTAAAGTATTAAGTGTCCCCTTCAGGCCTTGAGATCTATGGGGCAGATGATGTTAAAGTCATCTGTTTCTTTGGCCAACAGTTAACGAGCAGGGTGTTATGTGGCCAGCACAACAACCAACTGCCTCTACTTTCCCCAACTAGAGTCAGGTACACATTATAGTTGGGTGGGCTCAGGGGCGCCCTGAAAATTCAAAATCCCAGTCTTCACTGGGATTCGAACCCAGAACCTCAGGTACGGAAGCCAAGCGCTTAATCATTCAAACACCGCCCCCCCCCCCCCCCAAGCAGTATGGTACTGTTAGAGAAAAGTGTGACAATTAAAATGTAAAAATCTTTTTTTTTTAGAAAGATTCTCCCTCATAGAACAAAAAATTAAGCTCAATGATAAAATGTTGACAGGAATTAAAATTATTTTTGTTCAGAAATATTAGCCACTTAGTTGTAAAACTTAATTTACCTTTCCCCAAAGTCAGCCATAATATCCACTCTCCTGACTTGATACTCGCCAGTCAGAACATCTACTTCTGACTCCACTACACCAGCACAGTAAGTGTGATACCTGAACATGTCGTCTGCTTTGTCAGACCTTTGGAGATAGACAAGACTAAAGTAGGACCCAGTTACTCCATGATTTGGCCAAATTTAACAATAATTAAGTTCATAAGGAGAGTTTATTTTATAAAAAAAAAAAAACACTATATATAATAACATTCACCAATAAGTCATGATTGTTATAATGGTAGGGAAAATATTTAAAACCTAGCTGTAATTGTTTAAAACCTAGCTGTAATTGTTTAAAACCTAGCTGTAATATGGTCATTTAAATAAATGGTCAAAAATATTCTCAAATTGTATTTATGTACTGAACAAAAAATGTTACAGCTGAGCTATGACAATAAAACTTTAGAGCTAGGCAAAAATAGTGTTTATATTTAAAATAAATCTGTACAAAAAATTATATTTAAAATTAATCTGTTGGGCCTAAGATAAAAGGGTACATTTTTTTGCTTTGTCCTATGCCCATTGCCATTGTCCAATACCATCAGAGAAATAAATCTGTTTTTGCATGGTTTTAAATCTAGCTTATGCCACTATATTATTTTAAGTGAGATTGAGTTTGAAATTATTTTTTTTTATAAAACAACAATTAAAAAATAGAGAAACAACGTATTTAAACTATTTTTAAGTTCAGTGAAAAAGAAAAAAAGTAAAATTTAAAATTGAGTTAATTCAATCAATTCCTATCACTATTGAGCTAAGATTACAAATACTCTCTGTATACTAACTTTGCTCTGGCAGACAGGTCAATGCTATTGAAAAAACAAGCTTTCAGCAGAGCTGGCCAATCAGCATCAGGCATTTTGTCTCTTATCGGTTGAATTCTTTGATTGATTTCATTGCATGCATTTATGGCAGCCTGGAGATAGTGTGTTGAGAACAGTTAAAGGTCTTAAACTCAATTGACAAAATTAAACAACAACCAAACAAAGACCATAAGAATTTAGAACTGAAACTTTCAATTCAGTTGGACTGCAGGAATGCGTTGTACTTTGTTGGAGATAAAATCTTAAATGTATTTTTACATCTCTTCCATTGATCACTTCATAATTCCTTTCTCCTCCAAATCCCCAATTATTTACCTATCTGGCAAATAGATTATCAGCTATATGAACTAAAAGTTAGGCCAAATAAGATGGTAAATTCTTTTACATTGGTGTTTTTCTGTAAGTCAGTTCTTAATTAAAACTTTTTTTTTACACCAATAGTTTCAAGATAAGCTGAATGTAATGATCAGGGGAAAATAATTACAACTGGTCAAGATGTGGACTAAAGATTGATCTAGCGTAGTACTAAATGTAACCAGTATGATTATTTCCGACAAGTAAAAAGGAATGAAAAAAGTGTTGAAACTGAATTATGGAAGACTTTTAATATCTATGGAAAACAGTGTTAGAAACTACTACCAGTAGAGTCCCAATCATTTAAACTTGTAGAATCTGAAGTTTTACTTACTTCATTATATTCATAGTTATTTTATCTTTGATTGTGTTAGCTAAGAAAACATGTTTTCAAAGCCAGGAAGTTTTGCCTGGTTCCTGATCATTCCAATCAAATATTCCCCTACTACTGTACAAACTTTTTGTACTTATTCATAACAAGCTGGTGGTTAATGTTTCAACATGCTGCTATCAATCAATTTCCAATGTGTTTGCATGGCATATAGTATGTTACATGTATTGTTACCAGAAGACTAGTTTGGGTTGGTGTAACTAGTGATTAACAATTAATGGCTGACAGACACCTTTCCTGTTCCACTCTTGTTAGGTTCACACAAACCAATATGCATGATGCTAACACTATCACTTTATCCTTATTTTCTAGTGTATCTTTAATTTCTAAATGAAACATTATTCAATTTATCTTTCTTTTTTTTTTTTCTTTTTTTTAGATTTTTCTCTTTCTTTTCTAAGTTTTGAATGTAAGTTTCAAAACAAAACTGCCCACGAAATGTTTGTATAGAATTATGGTATTCAGCAAACACTTTGTCAATGATATTGAAGTACCCAAACAAAATACCCTCACATTTTAGGACTTCATGAACAAGGGAGAAGGCTTTATAGGAACTACAATATTCAGTTACATCCATTGATGAAGTTTAATTAGAATCCTTCAAATTAGATTTCTTTAAATTAGAAATCCTCCCTGTTCTTTCCCACTTTGAACTTTGAACTGAGTGACTTTCTGGGCAACATATTAACATTCTGTAACAAGCTTAATTTGAGACTCAACAAAAGGCCCTTGCCAAAGACAGGTGCTAACAATAAAAACTCAAATGGACTCCCTGCAGACAAGATCAGATGTGGCAAATATACAGGTTGAAACTTGGTTTGTGGTGGTCATTTGAAGTACTGCACTCATCCCAAATCTTTAGAATCAGAGACACTATCTTATGTAGCCTAACAAAGCAATTTTTACAGAGATTTAAAAAGAACCTAACCTTGACACACAACTCACTGCCAGAACTTCCTCCAGTACAAGTAGGGTTTGGTATGACATTGTTTTGACTTGGCCGCACTTTGATGAAGTGAAGTGGAATATTCAATGTCCTTGCCACAGCTTGGACCATCTAGTCATAATAAATTTAATTGTTAGTAACATCCTCAAATCGAGGAAGAAAATATTTGAAAAATATAACTAGCTTTTAAAAGCAGTTTCAAGGCATTTTTTAAAAAGACCATTTAATAAATTGTGTATTTCCTTCATAAAGTAAATGACTAAATGCATGATGCATACATCAATCTTCTTTTTTGGCGTTTTGTCTGTATTATATAAGATAAATCAACATATAAAATGATAAAAAACATTATAGTTAACAGGAGGCTAAGCCTGCTAGTAGTGGTAAATATGATTTGTGTCAGAAATTTCAATACTAAAACTATTTCAAAACATTTGATTCTCACAAAAAGCACTTTTAGGCTACTTTGCAACATGATTTCCATAATAAATGTTGTAACTTAAAAATTTTGATATTTGTTAATTAATGTATTAATTAATTAAAGTAATTTTAAAATTACTTTCCATTTGTTAATTGTCTCTGTCAGGCTAGACAAAAGTTATCTGTATTGTAACAGGCTTCCTATTTTTGGTAATGCTTTATATTGTACCAATACCTCAAATCTGTACGACCACAAAAATTTTTCTCAAAAATTCTTTCCATACTGGTATCATCTATGTAAGAAGCGTGGTCGAGAGGCTAAGTGTGCTTGAAATTGGATTGGCTTGGCTACCTAGAAGGGGGCTCGAGGTTCGACACTTGACTCAGCAAAGTTGTGTTTACTGAGCGCCTATAGGCAGCAAGAAAACCAGCTCCTAGATACCCCCTCCCTCCCACTGGTCCACCAATGAGATTGGACCAAAGGTTTCTGAGCATGCTATAAGCATGAAAGTAGCGCTATATAAAAGCAATAATAATAATCTTTAAAACTTGAAAAAACTCTTTGATTCATTAAACCTACCTTGGTGTGAAGTCCTTGACCCATCTCTGTCCCAGAGGTCATGACATTGACAGTGCCATCCTCTGAAAATATGGAGACATTGACTGTGTGCCCAGGAGGGAAATAGTTGATATGATACTTGACAGCACACATAGTGACGCCACGTTTACGCCACAGGTTGTTCTGAAGAAGAGAAAGAATTCACTAAAGTCAGCAAGGTGATAAGCCTAAAAGTTTAAAACATTTTCACTTTGAGCTCAGTATAACATTAATCCACTATGAAAGGAGAGCAAATAACTTTTTAATCATGAACTTTTTTTGTATAATACTATAAATATAATCATCAATAAAATAACATACAAAAACAGCTTTGAATTAGAATGTCATTACAATTCAGAGAATGATATTAATAGACTTTACCAAACAAAACAAATGAAAACAAAGAATCACATACTGAATTCCCTGTTTCCTGTCAACTCATTTGCAAAAACAACTTTTTTTAAAAATTAAAAACAAAATTCAACCAATCAAGCCTAAAACAACATCTATTACAATGGATAAGACCTGTTAGGAGAAATGATTATAGTCACATGCCATGCTAGGACATGACAAGCAATAGTTGAACATTTATCTTAAAAAGTAAGCTTTACTTACTTGGTTAAAGGTGTCTACTTGTCTCATGCGCTCAGTGACCTCTGCAACCTGTTTTAGTCTGTACCACAAATCTCGAATGGTACAATGTATCAGCATTCGCCCAAGAATGTCAACCTGTAAGTTAACATTATAACTGTTGCACTACAGGCTCTATCAAGAATCATATGTGAACTATTTTAGATGTTTAGAACAGTTTCTAGTAGATCAATTCTCTAATTGACATATTTGACACAATTTCAGAACTTAAGTGAATCCAAGCTCTGGGTAGTGTTAACAAAGCAATTCTTGTTGTTTTTTTTTAAATTTGTTAAAAGTTCTTGACTCCATAGGGTGGAAAATCTTTCTCATGTTTGGGTATAGCCTCAAGGCAGCAAAAGTTTGTATTCGGAGTATTTCTTCTCTAGGTGGGTTAGCCCAGCCAAGACTTAAGAGACCCTCCTGCCCAAAGCTTGCAGGTTTAGGCACACCTTTATCTCTTGCCAGTGATAACAATTTTACTGAGCTCGGTATCTGAAAGCTATGAGTTGGACTGGTTGTTAAAAGGCTATGAGATGCAAGCCATGGGAAGCAACTAATAGGTTAATGGGGTGCAACCATTACCTCTTGAATCTATAACAATCTTGTGAGCCTTTAAATTATATTCTCAAAACATGATGTTTTAAGCAAATGAAGAAAATTTAAATGTAAAAATATCATCATTGAGTTTTGAATTTAAAAAAAAATTGAAGTTCATCCTGTATTATAAACATGATATGGACTAACCAGCTATTGAAAAACAGAAACTAATTTATCTTTTCAGCTATTAGTTCTAAAATAAAAAAAAGTAATCGAGATATGAAAACAGTACCATATAGGCATTAAAAACAAAAAAGATGTAAGTAAAGTTAAAAAACATATTTTTACTTCAAAAAGTATATTTGGTTTAATTTGGATGTGGGTAAATAACACTAAATGCTATTACCTGCCCTTTCTCATACAAGTTAACCTCTTTAAAAAGTACTGGATGCATGTTAAGTTCTTTAGCAGCGTGTTCTAGGATTGACTCGATAACAAGTGAAGCAGGCACTGAACCTGTAAAAGAATATAGTCAATAAGTCTTGTCATATATCGCAGTAAAAAAATGATCACCAGTTTGCTCTTGAGAAGTGTTCATGCAACATTAAACTGTTGTTGTTACAAACTGAATCCAATAATTATACATGTTGACAAAGCCAGAGTGAAAGTATTTCAATTGGTTCCAAAATGCAATTAATATTACAAACAAATGGTTCATAGAACTAAAGGATATTGAAAATGAAGTTGACGAACATTAGGAGAACTGTTTTCACAAATGTTATGTTTTACTTTTTAATCAATTTTGCTTCTTTAATGATTGACTATTTTTTTCTAAGTTGAAAATATACCATAAGGAACAAATTACAATTGACAATGCAGATGCTGCCAATAACCTATTTAGTTTCAGAGTAATTTTCCTTATTTTAAAAATGGTGTACATGTATGAGCATACAATAAATCTTAAACAAGCTGATTCTCTTTCAGGAAAAAAATATATGCACTTAAATTGTGTCAATAACCACAGAGGATAAAAAATATATAATGGCCCTCAGTTGATTAATACAGATGTCAAACAATGCAGGCAATATAAAACCAGATAATTGGAAAAGCATAACACTGCAGAGAACTAGTCCTTGGGAAGAAATAAATGTACCTACTCAAATACCAATCTTCCATACAATTTTATTTTGTACTAAATTATAAATACTTTTTGTCATACAAATTATAAATCATTGTGATCTGCACTGTATAAAAGAAACAGTTCAAGTAAAATATGGGTCTAGACATCATACCTGGAGCTCTGCAAGGCATAGCTGTTGGCTTGTTAGTCTTGACCAGTTGGTGAACTATCTTCCAGTTAGGAGAGAAATAGCCTGGATGGACATGGAAGAAAAATATTTCAAAATGAAAGCCTTAGTTTGACAGAAATATCCAATGAAAGTGACAAACTTTAAGAGGATTTGATTTAAAACTAAAAAAACAATCTTGGAACCAACCTTCATCCACTGAGTGCACAAACTCATTCACAAGAAGTGAAGGTTTAAATCCACTGTCTATATACATGTCTAAGTCAATGACTTTTAATTTACCATCTCTACTGAAACCAGCCTACAGAAGAAATAGATAG
Organism: Biomphalaria straminea; assembly: GCA_021533235.1. Classification (NCBI taxonomy): domain Eukaryota; kingdom Metazoa; phylum Mollusca; class Gastropoda; family Planorbidae; genus Biomphalaria; species Biomphalaria straminea. The sequence goes on along the minus strand of JADKLZ010003886.1, from coordinate 917,075 downwards.
TGATAAATCAAGAATCTAGATTTATTTCCTTCTAGGTTTGAGAAAAATAGATAAGTAAGTAGTGTGCAAGGTCATAAGGGTTGTGTCAGACTGTTGACTAGACTAAACTTACTGACCTTGTACTTTACATAAATAGGGAAACGCTTTCCTATCAACTTCATGTTGGTTGACAAGTCAACATTCACTCTGACTGGTCTGTAAATAAGAATGAATATATAGAACAAAAAAAATCAAGATAGAAATTCATGAATATAATTGAAATCCTATTTTTCAATAAAAACATTTTATGCCATTTTTTAGCCACATTTTACTTAATATATATATATATATTCCTCTCTATAATGTATTGGTTTATAATTACTGCTACAGTTTGATTCTCTTACTTCTTTGGTTGTTTCTCTTAAAAGAAAAAAAAAGGAAAAGTTTCCCCTTTCAGAACTTGCAATCTATGTGTCAGATGATGTCATGTGTTGAGCATAACAACCAACAGCTTTAGAGATGGGTGGACTCAGAGGTGCCCAAAGATCCCCCCCAAAAAAAATATCCCAGTCTTTACAGGGATTCAAACCTGGGACCTCTGTTCAGAACACAAGTGCTTTACACCACTCAGCCACTGCACCTCATTTTATTCCCTTACTTTCTAGTGAAAATATCTCACCTCCTTGTTACATAGCTAGCTAGTGTAGCAGCCGCAGACACAAGAGAAGAGTACATGACTTTGCCACCAAAGCCTCCACCAATCCTGTTGTTGATCACATTGATACTGAAAATATCATTAAGACCAACAAGAGTCAAGCTAAAGCAGTTAATAACAAAATATGCTTAAAGTTATACACCACATTATTTAAAAGAATATTTCTATTATTTTACGATTGAGGAACAGCCCCATTTCGATATAAAGATATCTTCTGATAACAGACTATCTGATTCAAAGCTTGATCCATTGTCAATAAAAGACTAAATGACATTAAGTGTACATAAAGACAAAGATATAATAATTAACTAAATATGTCACAATAATAAGGTATCTTTGAGGGACAAGGTTGAAAGAAGTTTGCATTATTTCTTGTGTGTACTCAGTCCCAGCTAAGAGATACACAACTTGCCACATCTGATGCAGACTAAGTCATTTTCCACTTGGCTTAAAATTATGTCACACTCAATAATTACTTGTATTTGAAGTAATATAAATGAAGAAAAAATATTCCTTCTCTTATATAAATTTATTAGCTCTAAAAATGTAGTGTTACGTGTAATGCACTATTGTAAAACCAATTTTCTCACAGATAATAAAGATCATTATAATTAATAAAACACACTTTGGTCATCTGTAATGAATGACAAAGACACTTATTGCATCAGTTTATGAAGTAAAGAATTTACACAAATGTGTAAAGTTAGACGATGATGAACTATCAGCGATGATCATCAGGTAAGTTGGAATAGATATATAATTAGTTAAACTATTACAATACTAAGCTGCACAATTAATTCAGTAAAAGAACAGAAAGTAAAGAATTCAGCTACATTAGCTTTTTTAATTAGAAAGGAAAATGAAGAAATCTTTTTTTTTTCATTTTCCTTTCAAATGTATATTTTTGTTAATTAAGCAATCTTACTAGATTAAATTAAGAACTTTATTTTACTAACTAATTAAAAGGTTTCCCAATGATGGCTGCTGCAGCTTTTTGGTTCATGTCTGGCCATTGTGTTGATGGATAAAGGTCAATGCCATCTTCAGTGGGAACAGCAATTGATACCTGTGAACATACAAAACAACTTCTCATAATTTCTCATAAAATATATTATTCAAAAATACAAACAAATAATTGTATCATGAATTGTATGTCATGTAACCCAGGATTAGTTAGTCATGGCTTGTAAAGATATTTATTGATAACTCAAAAAAGGTTTAACAAAGATGAATATAACAGGGTCTCCAAATCCAAGAGATTAGGAAGGGTGGAGTATTTTATAAAGCTATGAAGGCTAAGAAGATGTGATTGTTATGACTACTATTACCCAATTTTTCCAAGTTGAGTAATTTTGTTAACAAATAAACAACAATTAATAATAATTTATAATTTGACTAAACATTTTGGATGATGTAAAGGTCATCGGTTTCTATGACCAATGTAGGAAACAAATGATCAAAGGCTTTTACTTGCCAAGACTAATGTCAGTTACCCATTAGAATTGGGTGGACTACCCCGGTCTTAAAATACCGATTTTCCCTGAGATTTAAACCCAGGAACCTTCAATCAGCTACCTTCAAACAAGAAAAAAAGTACCCATTAAGTTATAGATGCTAATTAATGATATTTTAGAAAAAATAAATATCATATCCATGTAAGTTATTTGTGAACACAATTTTTAAAAGTTCACCATTATTACACTTTTTCAAGCAAGTTCTAATCAAGTTGGAAGAATTAAGCTTTAAGTATACAAATTTAACAGTGAAACAATTTAAATAAAATTAGAATTTTAAGAACTATTTATTCTAATTAAACGATATTCTTTAAACGAAAACATGACTTAAATATTTGAAATATAGTGTAAACCTTCATCCAAAAAGCCATTATAATCTATGCATAATTGCCGTAATATAACTGTGCGATAGAGGGAATACATATTTGGAACTCTGTTGGTAACAAAAGTTTTATAGCATTTCACTGTTGTACCAACTAGTGTGCCAATGTGGACAAACAGTTGTATGGACATTTCAAAACCTTGTTCATGAAAACAGCTCATACTTTATGATGCCTTTTTACATTGTATAATAATTTACATTTTTATTTTAAAACAATTTATAACTGAAATAGATATATCATATTTTTGAAAGCTATATAAAAGTTCTATCAAGTTTTATGACTAGTTCCTCTGTTGTCAAAATATCTAATAGACTCACCTGATTCTCCAGGTAGAAGTAATATTGAGTTCCTTCTTTAATCTCACCACTGACAACAACATCAGATTCTTTCAGAGCATCTAGAAATAGTTTTTTTTTTAATAATTAAATTTAATTTCTTGTTTGTTAATTTGCTATTTTCCTTTTGAAGTGCATATAACAAGTACAAAAAGAAGCTACAGTTGACTCTTGATAATCCAATGATTAGGAAACCAAAGGAGTGAAATCAGATAATTAAAATGTACTTTAAAGTATTTCACTGTATATCAAGACACATCTAATTATAATGTAATAAATTCTCTTACACTTTCAAGGATATTAAAACAAAAGAGAAAATAGAAACATTTATTGATCTAAAAAAAAAATAACTGATTTCAGCTTTCACATACTAAACTAAATTATAATTACAATTTTAAAATCTATGACGATGTTGGATTATAAAATGTCAAACAATGGAAAGGATTAACTATTTAAATAATACTAAATGTAAATTATTAATGACCTTGCCCTATATTATTTAAATAAAAAATTTAAAAAAAAAATATTTTCTTTGATCAACAGTATTTCTTTAAAATGTCTTATTTAAAATCTTATTTATAACAATATGAGAAATACTACAAACCTTCTGGACTACCAATAATTTTCTCTTCTTTTCTTTCAGGGTAAAACATAGACTTTGCTATAGCATCCTGAATGTCTAGAACAGCATCTTGAACATTGGAATAGCTGACCTTGACCTTTTTAGCAGCTTCAATAGCAATTGATGGGGTTTCTGGAAAAAAGGAAAATTTTATCATTACATCCTCTACTTTATATTCACTGAACAAATTAATTCTTCATGTTTATCAGAAATATTAACATAGATTTGAAGCTAGGTGCTGAAACAAGATGTAAGACATACATATATTGAACATATGATTCAAATGTATCAATGTATTAGCTTTTTCATTCTTGTTTACTAGAAACATAATTTTTTTAAAGTTGTTTATTCTTTTACAACAGTTATTTCATTCCCTTAATTCCCTCTTATTCAACAATTGATGTGAAACCTCTTTAGCAGTAAGTGAACTCCAGGAATAAGATAAAAGACCAAAATAAAGATGATGAACCTTCATTGGTAACAGATAAGCATTTGAGCAATAGAACACTGAGAAGCAAGATAAGATCATTAAACTACCTGCCAGAATAAGACCAATGGCTTGACCTGCATAGGAGATTTCTTTTGATGCAAACACCTGCAATAACAAAGTGGGAGGTAGATCTTTTAAAACATATACATTATTACCTAAGATCATTTTGAAAATATTTTCCAAACTTTATACATGGGGAACAAGTGGAAAAAAAAAGTAAGGTGCCCCTTTCAGACCTTGCAATGTAAGAAAATTAGAAATTATTTTCAGACTTTACATGAAATCCTCCACCTAGCAAATCAGCATAATACATCAAAGAATCATGATTATATCCTAGAGATAAAGGCTACTGATAGACAATTAAACTTCATACACTTGATACCTATATATATAAAAGAAGAACATAGCTAAATATTATGATAATTATTTTTAGTGTAGTTATAATTAATTAAAAAAAAAATCTAAAATGAATCTACAATAACAATTTAAAGATATAAAAATTAGAAGTAGAAAACATTTTGATGAACTTAAATGATAAGGAAGCTGAACTATATTTGAACCAGATTTAGATTGTTTGCTACTATTATCATTACCTCCTCAGGACACATTGGTAACACAGAACAAGACATGAAATCATTGACTCCTCCCTTTGGAATGTCAGCAACGCTAATGTATCTCACTACTCCAGGAATGGCCTAAATAAAACCAAACATTTGTACATTTTAGAAGTTTAAAGTTTTCTTGGAATCTATGTCAATAGCAGTGTTAGACAATGGTTAGATCATGTTACTTGTATATAGTTCTATATTAATCTGAAATATATTTCATTTAATATTAACTTATTGTAATTAACAGACATTTTAATGGTAATAGTTTTTACTTATTTATGCTAATCAATAAATTAACCATTTAGAATTGAATATTTTCTGTACATGGTAATTAATAATACTTCTAATGTTTATTTTTTTTTTTACTGAGAATTAACATAAAAAAAAAACTTGCCAAAGCTTCTGTCAGATCTACGTCTTCAATGTTTCCAGAAGCAATAGTTGAAGTAACGAATGCCCCATGAAGTTCACGTTTAAAGGCTTCAATGTCATTTGTATAGAAAGTTTCTCCAGCTGCCTATAGAGTCATAGTAAATAATACAATTTAAAACCGAGATTTCAATAAGGTAGGAAAAAAAAATATGACAGCATTTTTTTTTTTAGCTTCATGTTTTTAGGGCAGGTAGAGAAATGGTTAATCACATTGTAAAATGCTGATAGCACAAAGAATATCAACAAAATAATTGGGTTAACAAATGCATCAGGAAGTGTCCAGTTTGGCTATTCCAGTCAGTTTATAGCAATACTACAATTCAATTATAGTATGCAAGCTAGATCCAAGAATGTGTTGAGTACTTAAATGTTTTATCTGATGGTAACATGCAGCACTCAGTATTTATACCCTAGTAAGTATGCTAAAGTAAACAGTTCCAGTGCAGGATTTTTCAAGCTGCATAAGACACCTTAAGTCAATTCCATTGGATCAAAACTTTATGAGAAAATTTCGTTTTAACTGTGCTAATGGTCAAGAGCACAAAATGATTAAAACTCTATTAGGTGATTTACTCCTAGCTTGATCATAAATGGACAATCTATTTTCAATCTCAGGTTTGCAGATGATATAGTAGACCTTATTTTGTAGACCAGGTACAACATGATACTTCTAAACTGGATGCTGCAGCTAGAGCAGTGGCCATGGAAATCAGTGCAGAAAAAAGCAAAGTACTAGTTTGTGGTGGATATAGTAAAACATGACCACTCATTACAAGTAGTTGACTCATTTAAATACTTAGGGTCAAACATAACAAAAGATGGAAGATCAATAAAAGAAATAAAAAGTTGGTTATCACTGCCATGAGCTGACTGTGAAATACCTGGAATACTAACATCAACTTCCCATTTAAAACTGTATTCTTTTCTAGTGGACTTTGTACTCCTATATGGTTGGGAAAGTTGGACTTGGCAGAATTTAAGTCATTGGTTAATATGCATGACTAAATGCATGATGTGTAGGACATAATTAACTTCTTTTTTGAAGTAACATGTACGCCTGTATTGTATAAGATAAGAAGATAAGATAAAGAAGAATTCAAGCCTTTGAGAGCAAATCTTCAGAAAAATTTCTGGGTATCAGATACCAGGAAAACAAGACAAACATGTTTGTACTGTTACAAGTCAACACTCTGACAGGCAACTTTCTGATACTGTAAAGATGAAAGCTGAGCTGGTTTAGTCATAAAAGACAAGACTCACTGTTAAAAGTCATCTTTCAAGTTGCGGTAGAGGGAGCATGAAAAAAGAGTAGTTTAAAGAAAGATGGTTTAACAACATAAAAAAATGGCCTCTCTTGATATCCAATTAGTAACAGCTGCTGACTTATAAAAGAGGAGGGATTTTGTTGTACAAACTGTTACAGCACCACTACAATCAAAGTCAAGAGACTGGTGAGATAAGAATGCTCAAGCAGCAACTTGAGCATTTTTTTAAGAAAAACAAAGGTCTTAAATTTACACATAACAATATTAAAGTTATGTTTTATCAAGAAATTTTGATACTCAAAATACACTTATTATAAAATAAACATAGGTGTTAAGGGGTGGTATGGCTAGAATGAATATGTTACTTTGTTATTTTGGTATGTTTGTAATATCCCTTGTAGTGAATGTAAATAGTGTTGCACGTGTTGTGAACTGTGATTTAGTCTTAGTTGAATGTGTGAGAGAGTGTGTTAAGTCAGTAAGGTAAGGAAGGTTGGACATGTACTTCCTGGACTGGTGTTTGTGTATTTATATATTTATAAGTTGATGGATGTGACTTAATATTTATTTGAGAGTTGATTTCATTATGTGCTTGTTGAATATTAAAGTCTTATTCCTATTTCAATGGATAACTATAGTTGGAGTTTGAGTGTATCAGGTAATTATTGTTTGTAATATTATTATATAAGAATACCCCGAGTGAACCACAAGACATCTAACCAAGAGAAGAAACACAAGAACAAGTCAAGAACATATATATTTGAACCCTGACAATAGGTTTGAAAAAATAAATTCATTCATTTATATTATTGTACACAGAGCTAGAAATCAGGTATGCTTGGTGCAATATTGCATTATAATTGACAAGAACTGAGAACTTATCACTTAAATTGTACCTGTAAAGGTGCTTCCAACTTAGGGATGGCTTGTTTCAAAGGAAACTCTGAACTGTTCTCCTGAAAAGTCTGTAAACCAGATGACAAACTTCTCTCTATACTCTCTGCACCACTTTGAAGTTTTAAATCATTTGGTTTATAGAGTTCTAGTAGAGTCTGAGATTGTGAAATTATTATTGAAGTAATTTATAGGTTTAAAAAATGAAACAAAATAAGTAAAACTAATAACTAGCTCCACTATCAAATTTACCTTATAGAGTAAATTTATTGCCAAATCTTTTCTGTATTTTGCTGATGCAACTAGAGGATAATCTGTAGCTGGATTGAGCTCAGCTTTTAAAATTTTTAGTGCTTCTGTAGATGTAGAACATTAATTGAAGTTGAATAATATTTTTAAAATACAGGGGGAAGTATATATACAGTTGTCCTAAAGAGAAATAAAATATTTAACTTTCAGTTAGGAAAAGATTGAGAAATTTTTTATTTGTTAAAGAATGAAACAGGGCTAACCTAATGATGACTCAGCTCATCTCTGTTAAGTGATGACTATTTAGTATTATATCAATATCAGATACTGAGTCTGGTAAAACTGTTTTCAATAGCAGAAGGGGAGTGTAGGTGAGTCATTGATGACTAAACCAGTAAGATCTGCGCTAGAGGGGCTCTTAAGGTTTGGCTGCATACTTCCTAGGAGAAAAAAGGATCCAGCGACCCTTAGGCAGTTTGCTGCACACAGTGCTACACCCTGACAGAGCCTACACTACTGCTAACCCCAAACTTTGGATACATACTGCTGCATGTGGAGGGGGGAAATGATGTGGTGATGGCATCTTTCTGACCACAGCTAATGCCCAGACAATCATCTCACTTCTATGTGATGATTCATAGTCCCTATGCCATTGAAGGCCATACATACATTTCATAACAAAAGTTTACCATTTTGCAGTGAAAAAAAATAAATAAATTTCAAAATATGTAATATATTTATTAAACTTTATCTCTGACCAGAAACTTATACAGAATAGAGTCCTACCTTTTAGAACAGAATCATTTAGTTCTTTTCCTTGGATAAATGTTTCAGTTCTTGTTGCATGAACCTTGAAAAGAAAAAGAAAATCAAGACTACAGCTAACAGACTAGTTTAAAAACAAAATTTCAGCTAAATGGACATTTTTTATACACTATTTTACTTCAGAATGAAATATCAAAATGTTTAAAAAAAAATATTTCCACCTACCATATCCTTGCTGATGCCACCAAACACGATAGATGGATTGGGTTTTATGTTTTTTCCATCAACATCAAATTTGAAAGCAGCATTTACGTAGGCATGGGCATTCTGGGAATTTCAACATGTAAAAAAATTTTAATACACTCAATACAAAGCTACAAGTTTTTCAGAATTTTATTTAAATACCTTACTTCAACTCGAAAATGAATCTACCAAACACTCTACAACATCAGGCCAAACGAATAAGATATTAATGGAGTAAAACTTCCTGAAATAGATCTGCATCTGATATTAGATGTTAATTACTTTAAAATAAATCCAAAATATAGATAATATACATACCTGCCACCGTGGAGTTATTTTAAATGATCTGAAAAATGTTGAGCTCTCTTGCTTGGGAAGTTCTATAAAAGCCACAGCTTTATTTTCCATATTAACTTGATGTAAAAACTCTAGCAGACTGTATTTGTTTGTGGAGTTGGTTTCTGAATCTACAAGAGTAAGAAAATGTTACAAAATAATACCTAGATATAGCATCAGAGACAACAGATTTAATAAGAGGTGTTAAATTATTAGCAACCAACCAAAAATTCCAATGGCTGCTCCCAGACATTCTAGAATGGTAAACAAATCAGAAGGAAACTCTGGGTAGTTCTTCTTGATCATCAAATTTCCAGCAATGCAGCCAGCCTGTAAATACAAGAACAAAAAAAGGCTATATATTGATGTTATTTTTTTGTTGACATCCCTTATGGTCAAGTGGTATCCACTTCAGATTGTCTTCACTATGGTTGGAAACTAACTCCCTGCCATCCCCATGTCATCTTGCTGAGGGTCTAAGCTAGGAAATCCTAGTCTTCATTGCTGAAGTTTATTGGCTTAAAAGTTGTAAAAAAGAAAAAAAGAAATATATCAATGTATTGATTTATATTTTGATATTTGATTTTGATGTTCAGAAGGAGATGATGTAAATTATGACTAGTTTTTTGGACTTAAGGTGATTGAGGATGTCATATAGACACAGTGTCTAGTTTTTGGGACTTAAGGTAATTGAGGATGTCATATTGAAACAGTGTCTAGTTTTTTGGACTTAAGGTAATTGAGCATGTCATATAGACAGTGTTTCTTAAACTGTGGTCAGTGGACCCTGAGATGACCAAAAAGAATCCACTGAGAGATGAAAAGTGTATAAAATTAAAATAACTTATTTGCTAAAATCCAGTTTATCCAATAGGATAATTTGAGTAATACACTCACCCCTCACTACTGTTCAATATGTCTGTTACATTATATTCTATGATGAATAAAAAAACAAAGTTCTGAAAAAAAGTCTTTACTTGGTATTACGAACTTTTGTGAGCATATTTTCATGTGCTCAAACTCAGATCTTTATTGCAGATGACTCCATAGTAATGCAGGAGGAGCTTTTTAAAATACCAACAAAAGAGGACTTTAAAACCAACAAATTCTGGTTTTGAAAACAGATTCTAATTTTGTATCCTGCAGCATTGGTTGTAGTAAAAATAATTGTTTGCTTTCCAATCTCCTTATTTGGTGCAATGTGGATTCCTTGCCCTAGTGAACCTCATGACAAATAGAAACTGACTAGAAATGTGCTCTCATCTTACATACATACATCATACAATCTTACCCACCTCACCCACTTTTATTTGAAACAAATGCTATAATCTCAAAATTTTCTTCAGCAAAGTGATGTTTATTTTTACATTGTCACTTGTATAACAGGATTTATGTAGCTTTTTTCTTTTAGGGGTCCATGAGCAAGTTTTAACTTATAAAGGTGTCCACATAAGCCTCATCTTACTTAAACTGCTCAAATTGAAATTCACGATCAGTAGAATAAAAATGGACACACTGACCAATAAAAGATAATATGGATCAATAATGACAAGTCAAGACACAGCTCTACTTCCACATTCTTTTAACCTTTTTTTTTTTACTGATATTTTTCAGATTTGAATTTTCCCAAAGAGATATATTGCTTATCATAATTGAAAATACAAGGCCCAGCCTAATTTCAACTAGAAAGTATTACCTCAATTTTTAAAATATTATTACACTTAATAATAATAATAATTTTTAAAAATCTAATTTGATCAACATCAGATGAGAACTATAACAAAGTGATGTTATAGCCTACTTACGTTCCTGACCAGCACACTGGCCAATACTTTGAGATGACGAACAACTCTAGCACAAAATCCGTAGCCAGGTTTGGTTTGAAGCTCTTTCATGTATTCCTTCAGTTTGGTCAAAGTGGTGTTGGCCCCAAAGATAACACTGGAAGGAGTTTCCTGCCAACCAATTGGCATATGTTAGTACAAAACAATAATTTGTAAAACTCTTCAATAAAAGATATATTCTCAGAGATGTTTTATATACAATATAAAGCTTAAGAAACAAGGATACACACATAAAGATTGCACATACTAAAAAACATACTAAGGCAATAAATAGATGTAGAACAAAAAAATCTAAAAAGGTGATCTGTATAATGAATGTAATCATTTAATATAAACTCTATTAAAAATTATTTTAACCCGAGAAAAAATGTAAAATCATAGAGATTAAGTCCTGGCAAAGATTTTACTGAAAATTCAGATTAACAAACAAAAAAAAAAGATTTTTTTTTAAAATGCACCTTGAAATAGATGCACATTTAGTCAACAGTGATATATGAAATCTTGCACATTTAGTCAACAGTGATATATGAAATAGTTGCACATTTAGTCAACAGTGATATATGAAATCTTGCACATTTAGTCAACAGTGATATATGAAATCTTGCACATTTAGTCAACAGTGATATATGAAAATGAAATCTGTTATACTTTTTCTATTACATCTAATACTTCAACATTCAGGAGGCGCTGTGGCTGAGTGGTAAAAGTGCTTGGCTTCAAAATCAACGTTTGTGGCTTTAAATCCTGGTGAAGAGTGATATTTTGAATTTTGGGATTTTAGGGTGCTTCTGAGAATCAGATGACCTTTACATCATCTGCCCTATAGACCACAAGGTCTGAAAGGGGAACTTTACTTTATTTCTGAGTCCACCCAACTCTAATGGGTACCTGGCAATTGTTGGGGAAAAGTAAAGGCGGTTGGTTGTTAAGCTGGCAACACCACATGACGCCCACGTTGAGAGAAACAAATCACCTTTACATCATCTACCCCATAGATCACAAGGTCTGAAAGGGGACTTTACTTCAACATACTACAATGTGTATCTTTATATATTAATATCTATTAATAATATCTGTTAAATATTAAAACAATTCAACTAAATCATATCAGAAAACAAAATTAGTTTACCTGGTACTGATACAATTCTTTAATTCCATGAAGATCAATGTATATGTCAAATGGACCTTCATCTTTGAAAATACCTAAACAAATTTTAATATAAATTTGGTTACATGACTCAACTCATTTTTTAAAGATACTCTTTTCTTTTAATCTTATAAAGTACAGATTTTACTTGAAAAAAATAAGATGATTATGTCCTATGCATGTGCATGCAGGTCAATCTAATCATGTATGTTAATCAATGACATAAAACTCTGCCAAGTCGTTTTTCCTGGCTGATTCAGCCAACAATTCCATGATCTAATAGCACTAAGGAAGAAGAAGTATTTGTATAAATTTGTCCTAGTATCTGGAACAAGAAATGTGATACTGACTAATTGAGGTGTAATAGATTTTTAGGATCAGAAATGAGATAGGCCCCTATATAGATCTCGGACAAAGAAATTCACAGCTCATTAGCTTATGGACCTATTAAAAACATGCGTCAGATTTAAAACCTGGCTAATAAATACATCCTGTGGAAAAGTCTGCACAAGAAAAAAAATTAAATAATGTAGCACAAGAATTCATTCTATTTTTGATAATGATTAATAAAAGAATCTATATGCATCATTGCAAGCTCAGGGAATCATAGATTGGCATTTTTAGCTTGTTCTTGTTGGTTAATTTCTTTTTTTTACAATTTTAAGGATAGAATACTACCTATAAAACCTTATTACGTACATGAGCATCAGTTGGTAGAATTTGGGAGCGTGTAATTTGGGCCCACAAAAGATCATTTTAATCTTTTAAATATTCTAAAGATCATTCTAATCTTTTAAATAATCCAAAATTAATTTTAAAAGAGATAAGAGGCATATGATAACTGGAGAACTAACAGTCTTAAGTACCACTTTTAATAAATGTAAAATGTTACAAAGGAAGGGTGTGAACATGTTTTAAATTAGATATGTTGTGTTTAGTCAGCTTAAATTGGTTTTATAATATCTAATCAATTTGTTTACCAGTAGATGTATTTCCAAAGAGCAAACGTAGTTTCTTAGTCTTGTTATTAAGAAATATCTGTCCAAGTTGTTCCAAGCTGCAAGGTCTTTGCCACAGACTTTCTTGCAGACTGATTTCAAGAGGATTCAAGTCATGTGAAGAGCAACTTTCCCCAGACTGTTTTCCTTGGCAAATTTCACCCGTTTTAGGGCACAAGTGCTTACTTAAATCCTGTCGACAGTTCAAAATTCACTATCTACTTATTTAATTTCAAACATTCAAATATATCCTTGGAAGGAAATAAAAAAAATTCTATAACTATATGCAATAAAATAAATATTAATTAATATTCTCAATTAATTAAATACATTTTATTTCAACAAGGTATTTTGTTTTTCACATTTCAAGTTGTAGTGTAACTTAGTTATTTTCTACATGCGTCCAGCATGACGAAAGGTCATGTCCAGTGTGTGTGTGTGTTCATAGTAGTTAAGCAATGTCGTGAGATGTGCTTGTTGTCTCATCCACTGTGTACTGTAATCTTGTCTAATAAAGCCATGTTATAGGTATTCTAGTCATTATCATTTCATTACACAAGTTTATATCCGAAATATATTTACTGTTTTTGTCCCCACCTCCTCTTTCTATGAGATATCCTCATTTATAAGAAAGAAAATGGCCTAATCAAAATGTCTATTAACCTTATTAACAAAAATAAATGCATTTTGAATTATTCATATTTGGTAAAACATAAGTTATTTCATATGGCTGTAGGCTGGAAACTAAAAAGCATGCATGTAATTGGAATCCAGAAGAAGAAATCTAATTTGACAATCTAGAAAGTTTACTGCTAAGAAATATCCATACCTCTATGTCAAGACACTGAGAGCCTGGTGTTGTCGAGTCAGTGGCGAAAGATTTCATTGCATCCAAGATAGACCTGTAGCCAGTGCACCGACAGATATGACCATCAAATGAATCTTCTACTTCCTGTTGCGTGGGCCTTGGGTTCTGGTGTAGTAGTCTGTCATTTGAGTAAACATTTTAAGAGTTATACAAGATTTCAAAGCCATTTACTATAGTGGTTGACATATCTTTTAAACTACAAAATGTTAAATAAGCTCTTTGATACATATGATAGCGAATGTCAAACTACAAAATGTTAAATAAGCTCTTTGATACATATGATAGCGAATGTCAAAC
>JADKLZ010003886.1:813069-830907 GCA_021533235.1 Biomphalaria straminea | reverse complement strand
ATAGATAGATAGATAGATAGATAGATAGATAGATAGATAGATAGATAGATAGATAGATAGATATGGCGTTATAAGATAATTTTTTTTTGGAAACAACTAAAGGAGTTTAACATTTTCTTAAACACTAAGTTGAACTTATATAACAAACAATTAAACAAACTAATTCAATGGGAACGTTGGCTTCGCATGGTCTTAGAAAGTTAGATACATTTGGCTCATAACTTGTTTTTAGTTTCAAACACGACTCTAAACTTTCAATTGTTAGATGGCTTTTTAGTTTGCTTTTAATTATATTCATGAACAAAAAAAAAAACGCTTTCTCGAACGAATATGTCGATCCGAAGATAGTCAGCAATCCAAATGCCCTCACTGTAGCAATCTGGAAGATTATTCCTTGCGCCAAATCGATGGCTGCATTTCTTTGAAAACTGTTCATTTTTGTTGCATTACGTTCATACATTTCTGGAGCTCTAACTTTTCTAACTTGATTTTTTAACTCTGTAAATTTATCATTCCATAAAGCTAGAAATCCCGTATCAATTCCAAATGAATCAATGTGGATTTCGTAACTTTGTGCTGAGAGGATTTACTAGGAATGGTAAAATGGTTTTGTTGGTTTTGAACTGCTCAAATCTGTCAAAAAATTATCTTTGATTTTCTTAAACTGTGCTCAAGCAATTCGTGTCAACAGTAGCTCTGGTTTTATTGCGATACTGCTTTAGACATTGAAAATGAAGTGACTTGAGTCTCAATATCTTCTGCGAAAAGAATTAATTTTTCTTCAAAACAAAGCAATTCTTCTACCAAAACATAGGATCGGTTTCCCTTTCCTTGCAGTTATAGTTTCAGCTCATGTAATGTCTCTTTTATATCAACCATAAAATAAAATGTTTGCAAATATTTGTCGTTTTCTAATACAGGGAGATTAATGCCTTTATCATTTAGGAATGTATCTATTTTTTTAATCAAGCACAAAGCAAAACGTCTCAACACCTTACCTTTGGCAAGCTATCGCACTTTATTAGGAAGAAGGAGCTCAGAATACTGAGTCTCCATTTTGTTTAAGAATTCTTTAATTTGACGATGGTAGATTGCTTTGGACAAGATGCTGTTAACAATCTTGATTGCCGAATTCATTACCTCAACTATTTTTGGTTCCAATCGTTTTGGGTACATAGTGCTTTTTAGGTGTATTATTCAGTGAAACGTAAGAATTTAAATTGTTTATTTTGCTATGAAGAATCGTTGTTACCCTTTATTTTTTCCAGTCATATTTCTGGCTCCATCAGTTGCTATTAAAATGATTTTATTTAAATTGATCTTATTGTTTCAATGTATTATTGTACGATATGCACTATATCATTCCCTCCAGTTTGTCCCGAGTTAGCAATCCTTTAAGTTATTCTTTTGGACCATAAGACATTATAATAATAATAATAATAGGCTTGTCTTCGAGTAAGACATATAACTGACTAAATGAGCAACTTGTGTCGTGTCTTTGATTTTTTATCAAGATTTTTGGGTTGTTTTTGAAATCGCGAAACAGTTATTCAGATACACGTAGGAAGCAGTCTTTGACATAATCACCATCTATAAATGGTTTGCCTTTTTGTGCAATTTCTATTGGTACCACAAAGCTTGCCCAATTAGCAATTAGATTGCATATAAGATTAAGAATATCATCACTTCTAACTGACTTACTTGAAACAACAAAATTTACGTCACAGCCAAAGCACGAAGTCTTGCGTCGAAAGCGAATTGAAGCCTACATAGAAACATTTGACGATGGCGTCTATTCCAGAGCTTCTGACGGACTGACAACATTGACGACGCGTGTATTGGGGGAGGGGTGTGGTGAAAAGCGAAGTAGCTAAGAGATAGAATTTGTGTCTAACCCTCTTTAAACTATTTAGAACTACTTAAAAATGTTTTGATAAAAACTAATAACTAAAGAACTAAAGAGCCGCAGCTTCACACCCAAAGAGCCGCATGCGGCTCGCGAACAGCAGGTTGCCGACCCCTGTACTAGACTGCGATTCCCAAAATACGCCCCGCGATCCACATTCGCTCCCCCCCTTTTTTTTCCCCTAAAAAAAAAGAAGGGTTTGAAATGTAGATTTTCTCACCCTAATGCCCTCACTGTTTTATTGGTACTATGACTTTTAACTTTTGAATGTTTACGAAACGGGAGAGACAAAGAACGTTAGAGTTGACTCTGAAGTTAGAATGTACCGTGAAAGCTGAGCGGAAAGCCAACATATTTGTAAAGAAAGAGTGGCTATTTAAACAAACAACAATATATAAACGGCATTATAAAACAAATGTAAAGACATTCTTGGTTTGAGCCGCGAGTTTAAGATTATTAAAAGAAGCTTAGAGATTGGATGATCGATGGGAATACTCACCAACAAGAAAAGAGAAAATGAGTCGTTGGTATAACTAGCTACACTGTTGCTCATATTTTATAGAGAGATTGAACTATTTTCCGAAGCGCAACAAAAAATTAATGTAGGGTTCTAAAAAAAATGTTCTGATCAATTTCTATCGTTTTTGTACCTTCTCGATTATGTGGCCCGCCACACTAATGTCTGAATTTTAAATGGCCCACAGGTCGAATTAGGTTGGGCTGTGGGCATTACTGCTTTAAGAGCTAGTGCAGTGTATAGTCCTTATACAATATTTTAATGGAAACAATTCAATTAAAAATTATTGCGTAGTCTAAAAAGATATTTAATTACATTTTTTTACCTTCAATCTTACAGGCTGATGAAGCTGATTATTTGGAATAATAAAAAGATTTTTACGGACTGCGATTTTTGCATAGAATTCTTACAAGTACCACTTAGAAGTACTACATCTCATCTACCACTTGTCAGATGTCTAAATATGGTTCGAGACTTCGCCCCTTTAATGAACCATGTGACTAGAAAAAGGCGTTTATCTCGTGGCCAGGATGAGATCTTCACCGATCTCTCTGTCAGGGGACCCCCACCAACTAGGTGATCCTGTAGTCGCACCGGTCTTTACATGTAGCATGGTCTCCAAACCTCGGAATGAATTCCTCCTTTCATGGGGTTGACAAACCACTCTCATGCGGGGGGTCCCTTTATGCCTATACTGTCCCATCGTAACCGTGAGAAGTCCATCACCACACGTATGAACCCCTTTGGGAAACTGGTTAATAGAGGTTTCGGACTGGTTTAGCGAACCTTTTTTACATCCCTACCACGTGTAATGTACCTTCTCTCAAAGGTAAGAGGTAGCTCACTGAGCGCTAGGTTCTTCGCCTATCCGACTTCCCAGGCGGACGATTTCATGGTGGTGCCCGCTGAGGCGACGGGAGAATAACCTCCTACCACTAGATACATTGACCACTTGACACATTGACCACTTGACACATTGGCCACTCGCCCATCCCTTCCTCAACTTAATCATTTTAAATCTGGAAGTTTCTGCGAGACTTCTTTCTTTGTTTTTCTTTCTGCGAATCGTAGTACAAATCTTATATCAAATTTGTTTATCAATCTGTCTGTCAACCTGTCTGTCAATCGGTCTGTCAATCTGTCTGTCAATCTGTCTAGTGCAATATTCGGTAACGTTATTATTATTATTATTATTATTTTTGCATTTTCAGTTTTCGGAGCTTTTGTAACTTAACACAATTATTTATTGCACTTAGCTTGGTACTTATTTTTATTTGTGTAAAGGGAAATTATTCTAATGCCTCGAGAAATTGTAAATGTGTTGTTATTCCCATTATTAATATATTGTTATAAACCTGTTGGTGGCATAGACGGGGGAGTAGCGGTGTGTGTAGTCAGCCGACGCAAATCGCCCCAGGCCAGACGAGCGGTCAAGCGTGACGAGTTACTTCGGACAGCCGCGACGATAAATAAACAAGAAGGTTCGGGAGAGTTCCGCCACGTGAACACAGCTCAGGAGCTGCACGAGAATTCTAGTCATCTGACCACCTAGAAATGTCGAGGGGCGTTCTGTCCTGTTCGAGAAGGACCCTATATAAAGAGCGGAGGTGTCGCAGTCAGGACGGTCCAGAAAAGGGGTCCAGAAAGGGGTTCACGACAGAAGGTCCAGAGCACGGCCAGCTACAGCACAGTTCAGCGGTGTGGTTCTGTACGGAGCATTACGACGGTTCAGTGCGGAGTACTGTCAAGTACAGTTGAGACGGCTGGCGTCTTGATCTTGATCTATGATCGAGTCCGGCACATCGAGCCCAAGTGTGTGAAGTCAGTCCTGAACTGTTGAACCCAGTGCAAGCCCGGAACGAGACGGAGAGACCAGTGCAAGAGTCGATACGACAATCGGAGAGATAATTGTACAGTCTGTGATACGTGCTGCCAATTGTACAATATTGGATGTTCTTTATTGACATTAAACTTTTATGTTACTTTGGAGCCCGGAGTTGTCAAGTTCTTTAAGTTGGTGGTGTATGCAGTTTGCAGAGAGCCTGGATAGTGAGATTCGTAACAATATATATATTTTGAAATTTTGATAGTTGCTCTTTCAGGCTTTGTCTTCATTGGTCAAAAACTGTCTCGGAACATTGCATTTGGCTCCAGCCTGTTTCAGAACTAATTATGTAACCGCGCAATCTTTTTGAAAATATTTACTTGGATGAGAAATAAAACTGAAACTAGTAACAAAATACAAATTTTTATTTGTTTCGTGTTAAACTTACGTACAAAGCACGTACAAAGTAAACAAATCACATGACCTATGACCTCTGGCCAATTTCAGTAAAAAAAAAACTGATGGACCATGCATAGTTTACGACATCACCACAACCTCGTTGTTTATACTGTACAGCGTTGTTTGGCTAGTTTTACAACTATTCCCACGATCCTCTTCTGTGTCGTCTGCTGATTTGCCAACGCACTTCCGGAATATTTGGTGGAAGGTTGTTCTATATTTAGAACTCATCTTATAATACAAGACCACGTTGATACTGGCGTTGATGGAATGGAAGAGAAAGCCGAACGACCAGATGACGTGGAACATGTTGGCCTGTTTGCCCGTGATGCCAAAATCTGGGGTGATAGAGGTCGTGATGGAACAGGTCACGGCAGGAGTGTAGCAGACGATTAAAACTGCGGCCACAGCGATGACCATATTCACTGTCTTTCTTTCTCGAGTTGACATTGTCTCTTTTTGATCCTTGTCTGAGGTAGCTGTCCGGCGCCATTTCGACTTCTGCTTTAATTTGATGACCAGTACGCCAGTCAATATAATGACCAAGGTGAAAGCTATTATAGCCAGAGATGCCTGAAAAGTAAAAATCAGACTCTCGATCTCTAGCTTATTGCTCCGAAACGAAATTCCGAGTTTTGTTCTGTTTTGTTCCGGATAATAATTCCAGCTAAAGTAGGCGGAGAAATAAAGCGGAACGATTGATGCCATGTTTATAAGATAAATGAAGACAATGATTGCAGCAGTTCTGTTAAATGTGATGACCTGTTTAATCTTTAGCGGTATGGCGATGGACAGGCATCTCTCTGCCGTGATGTAGGCGGTAATCCAGCATGTTATCCTCACCAACACAGCATTGGGCCAGCCTGCCGTTAAATACTGGACCTCTATAAACTTCACCGGCGAATCGATACCCTCAACATATGGATTCAGACAAAAGTTATGCCAAATCTGGAAGATGAGCCCGCACAGGTCAGAGATGGACATAGCGAAGAAGCTTAGATTCATTGACTTGCGCAGGCCCTGTTTTAGGAACACGGCTATGTTGATGATATTTCCGACTGTGCCAAACAGGTCGAAACCCGTGCTGATAACCACGTGATTGACTAATATAAACATTGACCTGGTAAAGTCACTAACTAGCGGCCCTGTTTCATACACACCATGTCTTCGCGTAATGTTATCGTCTGATAGTGTCGTGAGCTCTTCAAAAGCTGCAACAGGAAACGTGGGCTCCATTAGATTTTCACCTGGCTTTTTTTTTTCTATAATGAAATTAATTAAACCTCAGAGATCATTAAGACATTTAAGATTTAAATGAACAAACAATATTTTAAAAGAAAATAAATCTAAAAGCTAAGTGTAACTTATGTGTTATAAACCTAAGTCTGTATAGGCCTATCTGTGTGTGAAAAGATTCCTTGACACTTCTTATGTTATGACAAATATATATTAGCCTTTCATTAGATAAAATAAATGGACATCTTTACATGTGTTCTTTATACAAAAGAGTTATTGACTTATCTAACTCTAATACTGATAATAAGAATACTGATAAGAATAATAAGAGTTTTAAATATTAAAGGACAATTACAGTATATCACTTGGATAGCAGTCCCAACTGTGACCTACATAATTTTCAACATCCAACGGAAACTTAACCGTTGTTTGGTAGTGGTTGGTTTAAGTTCCCTTTTTTGCTGCAACTCTGTTATACAAATGTGTATCTCGTATTGGTCCTTCCTGTGAAACTAGAGTAGTATATTTTAAGTTAAATAAACTAGAGATACTCATGCAGAGCTGAGATAGGTGAAAACGGGTTCTTATCTTTATTTTGTAAGTCTGTTTGATGTGGAAATAATTGGACAAAATGATGAAATGACTTATCCGTCGCCATCATGTATGCTAAGCACTCTCATGTGTTCAATAGTAATCACGTCATCGGACTCCATAGACACACCTCATTCTAACCTGCAAATAAACAACACACATTTAGCCATGTGATGATGTTGATAAAACGAAAGTCCGTCGCGTGATAGCCTATGTGTATTATGTAATTTGTACTTGTCACAAGAGCTGTGACGCCGGGGATTGTAATATTTGAATAATATTTACTAAGATGATCAAGGATTCACTCGAGTAATGCTTTGATAATAAAATACTGGAACCTTTATTTAAATCCAACATAAGTACAGCTATGTACAAATATGTATCAATAAAACTTGTAATTGAACAAAACCATACTTTATATGTCAAAAATATTAGATCTACAAAACGTGACTGTTCTCAAGCAGAATCTAAGCTCAACTGATATGACCAAGCTTTTTGTCCGCCTTGGAAGCGTCTCTTTATCCAAATCAACCAATCAGATTTAACTAAGAGTCGTGACGTAAAATTCTAGAACAAACTAAAATGGCCGCTGGACTTTCCAAAAGGGGGGGAATTGCCTTGACTCGTGAACAAACAATCAAAACAAAATATGCGTATGTGACAGTACAGAATAGATAGAGAATCACGTCAAAGTCGATAAATTGAATTTAAAAGTTGTCAACCGAATTGAAGTTACAAACAGATGAGCGTGAAAAAAAAAAAGATTTTGCAGTTTTGTAAATTGCATTGCACAATTAACACATTACATGTTACTTTAAAAAAAAAACATAAATTCACTTAGCACACAGGATACGAACAAAAAGCTTTTGAATTATGAGTATTCCGCTATGAGTAAAAATCCTCAATACAAGAAATTTAATTCATATACCTGATACAGCGAAAAAGTGTGACTTATGGGTATTCCTCCATGAATGAATTCAAACACTTTCATCTGCTCTTGATATGATTTTGTGAGACCAATACCCTAACGGTCAGTAAAATCTATGCCTAATCTTCATGTGAGCTGGTAGATGCCACATCGCCCGGTGCCTAACTCATCACGTCCATAATTGACCCTCTATTATTGATCTCCGAAATAACTCTCTAAACTCGCCTCGTGTCGTTAGAGCCTGTTCAAGCCTTTTGATGTCCTTTTAAATCTTGGAATGCCGTTTGAACAATTAGCACTGTATTGTATACAGCAGTGTTTCTCAAACTGTGTTTCGCGGAATCCTAGAGTTCCGTGAAGTCTGAATACAGGGCCGGCCATAGGCTACTGCCACCTATGCGGCCGCAGTGGGCACCGTTACTTGGGTCCCGCGCTAATTCCAGGAATGAATTATTAAATTAAACCATTATAAATTAAATAAAGAATTAAAGGTTTCTGTGGCTTCTTAATTTTCCAGCGCCTCGATGAAATTTCCTGAAATTTCAAAATACAAGAAAAAGTCCTAAAAAATATTAAAATATCCTGAAAACACATAAAAATATCCTGAATAATAGACAATTGTCATTTTGGTGTGCCAATTCTATGTGCGATGAAAAAAGACACTATCAGCTTTCATTTAATAAAAATGTATTGCAGAGACGAATTTATTTTCTAATACAAAATCCTTATTTCGAAATTGTCCTTATCTCTACCCAGAATGGGTTCCGCGCAATCCGTTTCGCATAGGGCATCGCCATTGTTAGGGCCGGTTTTGCCTGAATAGATGTTCCACGAACTACTGGATAATTAACTAGTAAGCCACCACTTGAATTAATCTCTCAAAAAAAACATAAGCAAAGTGTTCCATTAAATAAACTGAGTGTGCGAAGTGTTCCATTAAGGAAAACGTTTGAGAAACACTGACGGCTTTCAAAAAAAAAACTTTGATTGTGATACATCACATTGTATCAAGTATCAATTATTCACATGTTTTGGAGTCAAGAGAAGTTCTATGAGGAGTGGGGACGTGTGGGGACAATGTGGGGAGACGTTGTGAGGGGGAGATAATCTAGTGCGATGTTCTTTGATAGAGCGAAACAGTGGTATTTATCTTTATTAAAGAAAAGGAGAGAAAGAGAAGCGAAAAAGAAAGGAAAGAATAGATTGAAAATAGAAAAGAAAAGAGAAACTGGGAAAAAAAAAAAATTTAAAAAAATAATAAAGCGTAGGAAAAAAAAAAGACCAAAAAAGATATAGTAAAAAAAAAAGTGTCCCCTTCAGACCTTGCGATCTATAGGGCAGATGATGTTAAGGCCATCTGTTTCTTTGGCCAACGGTTAACGAGCAGGGTGTTATGTGGCCAGCACAATGACGACTATCTTTACTTTCCCCAACTAAAGTCATGTACCCATTAGAGCAGGGTGTTATGTGGCCAGCACAACGACAAACCGCCTTTACTTTCCCAAACTAAAGTCAGGTACCCTTTAGAGCAGGATGTTATGTGGCCAGCACAACGACCAACCGCCTTTACTTTCCCCAACTAAAGTCAGGTACCCATTAGAGCAGGGTGTTTTGTGGCCAGCACAATGACCAACCGCCTTACTTTCCCCAACTAAAGTCAGGTACCCATTAGAGCAGGGTGTTATGTGGCCAGCACAACGACCAACCGCCTTTACTTTCCCCAACTAAAGTCAGGTACCCATTAGTGTTGGGTGTTGGAGCGCCCTAAAAATCCCGAAATTCAAAATCCCAGTCTTCACCGGGATTCAAACCCAGGACCTCAAGTTCGGAAGCCAAGCTCTTCACCGCTCAGCCACCGCGCACCCTCAAATAAGATATAGTGATGTGAAAATGTAAAAAAATGAAAGGAAATCTTGCTATTGTACCGTACACCAAATACTTTCACCCTAGTTATAACTTAAAAACTAAGAATTAAAATACTCTGAATTTAAAATCGTACACTACTTATTGTAATAAAAGTATCCTATTTCAAACTGCTGAATAAAATTAGCTACACACATTTAAAACTTTTTTATAATATACTATATGCACACCTAGGATAAGTACAATAAGTGCATCCCAACCATTTGAGATGTAATTAATTCGTAAAGTAACATCACCTACCATTGAACCAAAAAGCCAGGTGATCATTGAATTTATACTTTCAAAGATTTGAAGATAAACTTTAAAATAATTTAAAATATTCATGCCAACCTGGCAATTAACAGTGTCTCTAAAATTTATGATAACTTTGTGCCAGTGTTTTTGTGTGTCTGTGTTTCTAGTTAGCCAGTGTTCGTTTAAAATCCTTGCCAAAAACTCACTAATCTACTGCTGTGTACATGAATGTAAACAAAATAAATTGCACTCACGCACAAAACAAGAAGAGGGGAGGGAGGGGGAGACAATAAACAAACAACTACAGATTTATATTTAGAAAAACGAGTCCAAACAAATTAACATTTTTTAGCTGCCATTGCTGCGTCTACACTAAGTCTTACAGTAAATAGAAACAAGAGCAGTTAAAGTCACTATTACTGAACAAAACAGATGATATACTAAAGGAACTAGTAAAATGTATAAAATTAAAAAATACTTCAGGACAGCAGTCTGAAAAGTAATAAAGCAATAATATATAATGCATTGAGCATTCAAATACAGAGAAAAATAAAATAAAATACTCGGAATTATACTAAGATAAAGGCACATTTCTGAATCCATATACTATCAGATACCAGGAAATGAGGACACGACGATATATATTATTACAAGTTAGCACTGTGGCTGGCAAAAAGGAAGAATTTCTCAATACTGTGAAAAGACAAAAGCTGGTTTGGTTAGATAGTAAGATTTAACTCACTGTCTAACGTCGCCATTCAAGGTCTTTCTGTGGCTTAATGAGCAGGGCATCAAGTGGACAGCACAGCGACTAATAGACATTCGTTTTCCTAATTAAGTAAGAGACGCCCTTGACATCCCCCCCCCCCCCGAAAAAAAAAGTAGTCGAGCGCTTAATGAGTCAGCCACAGAGCCCACTTTATTCAACGGCACCAGTATACAAACAATTCATTAGAGATTTAAGGAGCTTTGAGTTCACAAATTAGGAGCATTGATTGGTAACAAAAAAATGCAATATTTGTTTTATAAACTTTATATAATAAAACTTAAACACTCAGACCTTTCGATCGATTTTGGGCAGATAACTGTAAAGGTCATGTTTCTATAGTCCACGATTAACTAGGGTGTCATGTGGCAAACACAATGACCAACCACCTTTACTTTTCACATTAGAAGTGGAAGCGCCTTAAAGAACTGGAAATAAAGAATCCAATTCTTCACCAGGATTCGAACCTGAGGTCCTCTGGTTTGGAAGCCAAGTGCTTTACCACTTGGTAAGTGCTTTATTCAATTAAATTTAATACAGAAATCATTAAGAGATAAACATGTGGCGAAACGTTTTCAAAATGTAACATTTATTTTTATTTTTTTTTTTTAAATTTCTCATAACTTCTAAACAAAGATCCCAAACAAGAGTTTCCAAAGATAACTAAAATAATTTAACCACAATGAACCAAACCAATTTAAGAAAAGATATAAAAAAAAAACTCAGTAGCGTAGATTGGAATTTTCCATCGTCCAAGGCCACGTGGAGGGGGGTGGGCTTGTTCTTTTTAGAGGACCCTGCATTTTGCGTAATTATTAATTTTTATGTAAAAAAAAAAACTCATTTGGGGGCCTAGCTGAAGTGGGTTGGGATTTTCAAATTCAAATCCCCCTTAATCCCCCCACCCTAGCTACGCCATTGAAAAAAACTGTATTACCAAAGTGAACCAGACCTGTTTAAAAGGGGATACAGTAGAACAGTTAAACTAATTTGTGACCAAGAAACAGGTACATCCCTTACATTACCGCAGACGTGAAACTTTTAAAAACAATCAGGGGAGGCTATTCTACCTGCACTGTAACATAAACTGAGTTATGGTTATTAACGGCAACAAATTAACTGACTGAACTCATAAGAAGACAGGTAAATAGAATAGTCTCAAAAACCTAACCGACCGACGATCGTCTGCAGAGCTCGTTAAGAAAACATGGCGGGGTAACTCAGGAAGTGTGCAGAATTAACTAAACATATGCTCCACTGTGGATGCCCTATAACGCAAACAATTTTCTTTTAATAAAGAAAAAAAAAGCCCTTTCGAAACTAACGCTCCAGGCAACCTGAAACTGTATGAAAAAAAATTAAAATAATAATTTAGTATATGTACTTCATTGAATCGAAGTAGATATAATAAAAGAGTTAACACAAAGAAACAAAAAAAATAAAATAATTATAGCAAAGACAGGATGACATTCCGGTGAGATGTTGTATCTACAAAATGTTTCAGTACGTCATTAGGTCAAAGTAAGTTATCAGCAAAAAGTATGACTTAGAGAAAAAAAAGTTAGAGAAGAGAAACTTCCTGTCACGTGCTCGATCTAAAAATAGTAATGTCACGATGATCTTAGACGTTCTTTATCAGAACTAAAACTGACATCGCTGGACAGAAATATGAATTCCACTTTGAATGTTGAACAGAAGCGCTAATGAGTTGGACTAATGTCTGGACATTCAACCAGACTATTGACGGACCTAGACACTGGCTTCGTTGAGCAAGCATTTGGCCATGAAGCAATGAAGACCCTCCACCTGGTGTTGGAATGGGCATTGACTTTAAACTTGATAGTAACAATGGTGTCATGTTGATTTGCATGTGCAGTATCACAAAAGAAAAATGTGTTTTGATAGTTACGGACTTAGTCTGTTAAATAAGATAAAACATCAGTACATATGTGTGTGATATATTTTTGTATTCAGTAAATGTGTGTGTATGAGTGTGTGGTGTATTTTTTGTATTGTAAAGAGGGTGTGTTCAGTTCACTGATGTGTAACTACGATGTCTATATCATGTAGCTATTAGATCTGTATTTTATTGTCACTTTTAAGTTGAGTTCTATCTTTCTATTCAGAAGAAAATCAAGACTGTAGGAAACAATAAAAATATAAGAGAGATAGAAGAGAAAAAGAAAAAGAAAAGAGAGAGAAAGAGAAAAAAAGAGATAATGAGAGAGACAGAGAAAAAGATATACAGGGAGAGACAAAGAAAAAAAAAGGGACAAGAGAGAGAGAGAGAGAGAGAGAGAGAGAGAGAAAAAAAAGAGAAAGAGATAATGAGAGAGAGACAGAGAGAAGGACATGCAGAGAGAGCGACAGAGAAAGAAAGAGAGAGAGAAAAGAGAGATAGAGAAAAAGAGAGTGAAAGAGATAAACAGAGAGAGAGAGAGAAAGAGCGTAGAGAAGAAAGAAAACGAGATAAAGAGAAGCAGAAGGGAAAAAAAAACTTTAACGATATCTCCAGAGAGTCTACAAATGAAACCCAAACTTGCGTTTGTCTAAATGTTTATCAATTATGCAACTGTTTACATAGAAATCTAAGAGTACACGACTTGCCAGATGGTAGTAAATCTATAAACTTATTTCCCGTCTTAAGTGCAGTGGGTTTATTTTTTCTATCGCATTCCGTAAGCCTCACACTAAATCATTTACATTTAAATAAGAATACATTATTTTAAAACATGTTTATAAAAAGTATAGACGTTCACAGTAGGCCTACTTAGCAAGTCACTATAATACTCACTTACAAATCAGCTTGATCGAAAAATTATTTCAATGAATCCTGTCGTCTGCTGGGTTCATGTTTTTAAAAAGTCACGTGATCCACATGCCGGTTTTGCAGCGTTTTCATTGGTTGGGCTCATCAATAGAAACCAATCAAGCTGACAATCAAATCATTCATGCCATCGTCGTCTCTTATTTAAACCAATTTACCCACTAATTCACTAATTAGTAGATTAACAAATATATTTTTATTTTTTAAAAAGCAATTTTTTATAAGTATCATTTTTTTAACATAATAAAACTATTTAAGTAGTGGTGATAGTCAGACTAATTGACGGTTAAAGAACAAAAAAAAAAAGGTCTACTTGACCTTCATGCGATGTAACATTGACATAAGTATTCATTATTTTTATCTTACAAATTTAACCATTATAGGAACTGCCCTTGCTCTATATTCTCATAAATAATACAAATAATTGTATGTTTGGCTAAAATTGTCCTGGTTTATAGTTCCTTTTCTAATGGTTAGTTTATGATTATAAGCATTATGAGCGATCACATACAAATTTGTGTCACTAAAAATGTCTTTTCCCTGCTAAAAATTTCCTAAATGACATTGATTATTGATCTATATCTACTTATCTCAATCCTGCATTCATTTATTTACAGTTTTTATATATTAAAAAAGGGAACCTTTAGCTGTTAGGAAATAATATGTAGCAGTTGTCATTTTTCATAAAAAGAACAACATTGGAATTTTTTAAACCCATTACTTACACAAATATATAGTCAGCGAATCCATAGTCATCGGATAAAAAATAAGTTTTTTTTTGTTTTTTTTTAAGATAAATTTTTTATCTTAGAAATTTGCGCATTTCGTTTTTTTTTTCCCTATTTTTTTTTTCTTATTTATTATCATAACTGCTAAGTGATTCAGTCAAATGACACTGGGAGAGACAAACTTAAACAATAGATGACAGGAACATTTGGCTTGACATCTTAAGTTCACCGTAAATTGACATTGGCAAATTGGATGGCTGCCTGATCGTGCGGTACGCGCGCAGGACCGTCTTTCAGTCGACTCTATGGTCATGGGTTAGCAGTAGTAGTAGTTTATCTATAGTTCTGAAGGAACATCTGAAACATGTACAACATTTTACAAACAAACCAATGTATTGCCCAAATCTTAGAACATTGGTGTTACAGATTGTTGAACTTTTTAGTTTTTCCATTATATTATTGACTCTTTAACTTCTGAAATTTTATAAATGTTTTATCTTATACGATTCCTCGTCTTAGCTTGCAAAATGCCAACTCTAGATGGGTTCAAAAAGATGAACGATATTTCGAGAAGAGCTCAAACGATTTTTCCTAGAAGTTAGTTTTTGTATATCTTAGAAAAAAATGTCTAATTGGTCACACATATTGGCTTGGCATATTTCAAAATAAAATATTATTTAAATTCAATGAGATTTCGCCCGTTTATTTCGGACACGCTATTAACGAATATTCCCGTACCCGACTCTAACGTTTCTTTGTCTTCAGTACAGAGTTAAATTAATAAATAGACGCATCCGTGACATATTTCCATAAAAGGAGATATATCTACAAATAGATAACTTTATGGTGCATGTAGTATTTATATTACAAAAAAATTCGCACAAGAAACACGGAAATGTTGCTTGTAAGCAAAGAGAAGATTATTGCGAATCACTTAGATTTGAAAATCTGAGTTGTAATAGGACTTCTCTTCTTGTAGCTAACATAGTGTATGAGTTGTAATAGGACTTCTCTTCTTGTAGCTAACATAGTGTATGAGTTTGGGTAGACTTTGTATTTTCTGCGAACATAATAATAATAGGCTTGTCTTCGAGTCCGAAGACCAGTGAGGAATACAGTGTTTCCCGTGGCTGCGCAGTCCCAGCTGTGACCTACATATTTTGCCACATCCAGGGCAAGCAAAACCATTGTCCGCAGGTGGTCGGTTTAGATTTTCCTTTCGTCGTCTACGTTTGTCCTCGGCGGCAGATTTTCTTTTGGTCTCAAATGTGTATCCCGCGGCCTTTGTGAGTGACCTCCAGCTGTCTCGTTCCGACGCCACATGCAGCGAACATAAACAAATACAATTATACAAGTTTACAAAGGTCAGTTGTTTCTTAGGCAACCTTTAACCAGCAGGATGTCTAGTGACCAGTACAACGACTAACTCCCTTTACGTTTCTTGACTCAAATCAGGTACCTATTACAGTCGGTTGGACTTACAAACCCCTTTTTTAAAATCCAAGTCTTCACTGAGATTCGAACCCGGAAGACAGTTATACATACAAGAGAAAGAAAGAAAGAATGAGATGGAGAGACGGGAGAATGAAAAATTTGAGTGATAGAAAAAAGAAGACTAAGACAAGATATTGTGTGAGAGAGGGAGGGAGAGAGGGAGGGAGAGAGGGAGGGAGAGAGGAGGAGAGGGAGAGAGGGAGGGAGAGAGGGAGAGAGGGAGAGAGAGAGGGAGAGAGAGACAGAGAGAAGGAAAGTGTCACACAGAGAGATAAAGGGAGACAGAGAGAAAAACTAAAAGACAGAGAGAAAGAGAGAAATAGAAAGAGACAAATTGAAAAAGAGATATATATAAAGATAGAGTGAGATAGAAAAAAGATAGAGTTTAAATGAGAGAGAAACAGAGAATCACACAGAAAACAGAGAGAGAGAGAGAAAGAGAGAGAGAGAGAGAAAGAGAGAAAGAGAGAGAGAGAGAGAGAGTTAGAGACAGAGACAGAGAGAGAGAGAGAAAGAAACAGGGAAAGGGTGAGAAATAGAAAAGTCCTTGGCATTCTCCTACTTAGTGACTATTACATTTTGTCCAACATCCAATCCAATTTTTTTTTATTTACTAACACAAACTTTTTTTTTTTCATTACATGCTCATTTGTTCATTTTTATTACAACCTCATTACAACATATAAAATATAATAGGAAATAAACTATTGCCCTTTTTATATCGACTTAAACAACAACAGAATAACTCGTAGACTAAAAAAAACATCCAGTATGTCTTGTCAGACCTATTTACAAATTACACCGGGTGACTGCCGTTAGTGCCACCATTTAGTCTGGTCTCACTAGAGTCAAAGTGATCTTTTTTTTTCTTTTTGTCATTCATAATAAAAACATTCGCCACGCTTCATTAACTCCCAAAGAGTTCTATCCCCTTGACACGGGTCGTTGATCGACTAACCACGTATCAATGTTCGCATCAAATTAATTAGCAATTATTGGTCCCGCGGTTTGTAATGATATATGCTTGAAACAATAGTATTGATTCCTGCTCGAGATGCTTTGAGTATCGATTACCCAAAGTAGGAATTGATTATCATAATACAATAAAAACGATGATAAAATGGTAGTATAGAATCGGCGAATGAACTGTTCAGGACTTGTTATAAAATTATTCGCATAAATATTTATGTACAAAAATAAAAGGTAGGTTTCATGTTTTCTTTTAAAAGAAATTTTACATTTCTCACTCCCTCTGTCTGGGAGGATTCTTGTAAAAATTATTTCTCTCATTTCGCTCTTTGGGATTAAGTTAAAACTTGGCACAATTATTCCTTTTCGATGACAACACACGAACCAATTAAAAAAATTAACAATTTTGTTAAATGATATTATTATTATTATTATAGCTTTTATATAGCGCTACTTCCATGCTTACAGCATGCTCAGAGCGCTTTGGTCCAATCTCATTTGTGGACCCAGTGGGGGGGAGGGGCATGGGCGCCCGCAGGATTTTTTCCAGGGGGGTGCAAGATGCAATCTACGGTTCAAAAAAGTAGCTTCCATTTTTTGATACGGAGAATATTTAAAAAAGGACTCCCCCCCCTTTTTATTGCCATATACGATAATAAGTGAACTGTAAATATTTGTTTCAAATTAAATACAAATTAAACATTTGAACAAACTATTTACTGTACGTGTTGTTAAGCTTTTCCTTTCGGCCCATACCTCCCTAGGGTCGATCTCACAAAAATTATTAACAACGAATTGCAATTAACATCTTCCAAACAAATCGTCTCAAAATTGTTACTGGGTTCTTATTTCTCACTCCATCGTGTCTCACACTAAAAGGTAAAAATGAAACTGTTGTGGAAAATAGAAAGTCTTCTTGATAACACCAACAGCATTAAGTACATCTGAAACGTCATTCGAGTTATTGACAACAAGGTTAAATTTGTGAGGCTCGTACAGACCAAGGCTGCTTTTGGATATTTTCACGAATTCTTGCCTGAAAACAATTCTGAAAGCTAGCCATCATGGGGCAGCCGAGTCTTGGCCGAGAAGTTTGTTCATGTCTAGACTGTGCATAGTGTATTCGCTGACAATGACGATGACGTTTGACACAGACAAAACGAACAACAGAAATAAACCAGTAAAGTCTTCTCAAATATAATCGTCATCAACAAACCGATAAGTGTCTACGATGCTGCTGCTCGTATTTTTTGGTTTCTTGCTGCTGCCAGTGCTCCGTTAATTCAAATCAACGTTTTGACTTGGACGATGGCCTTTGGTGGTAGTATATCTTTCTACCCACACACGTCAGCTCTGCAAGGGCCTTTATCTTCAGCTGCAAAGATAGGGTCATATCCGGTTATATTCGAAGACGGAGTCAACAAAAAAGCTAGCT
>JADKLZ010003886.1:790675-808059 GCA_021533235.1 Biomphalaria straminea | reverse complement strand
TCCAAGTGATGATGATGGTGTTCAGTCTGGTCCAAGTGATGTTGATGATGTTCAGTCTGGCCCATGTGATGTTGACGGTTTTCAGTCTGGTCCAAGTGATGATGATGATGGTGTTCAGATTGAACAAAGTTCGTCGTCTCGAACAACCATTTGCGGCTAATTTCTTCTCCATGTAGCTTCCAGAAACATTTCAAAAATTTTTAAAAATCTTTTAAAACAAGCGTTAACGATGATAACAAAAATTACATATTTGTGAGAACAAACCTATTCAGTGATGAATCAAAAATATTATGTAATCCTCTCATGGACTAAGGAGTTCTAGATTAATAGTAATGTCTAATCTATGTGGTAGGATATTTAAAAGTTGGTTTAGGATAAACTTTAATGAAACATTTAAGTTATAGATTCACATGTCTCTAATACAAATGGTTTATTGTCAATTTCCTTTTACTGTTTTGTTGATGTGGCCCGCGAGAAGTTGTCGGAAATTAAAGTGGCCCGCCGACCAAATAAGGTGGAGCATCACTGTGTTAAACCAACTTTCTTTTAAGTACACTTGTTAGTCTTGTTTATTTAGACTCACTATGTGTCTCTAGTGAAGTAAAAGCGTGACCAAAAGCCTGACCAAAAGCATGACCAATTGACCACTGGCGTTAGTTACATGCAAGAGTCTCTATCCCTGGTTTGGTTTGAACACTACAGGTAACTCTATAGACACAAATAAAAAGTTTTTGTTTTCACCTGTTAATTTCTTTCACGTTTTACATTTCATAACTCCGATAAGACTAAACACTAAAAAATAAATAATAAAGAAATTTTATTTTATGTTGTTTCAATGAAAATGATATACAGTGTAAAATAGAAAAAAAAATTATTTAATTGCTTTCACATTGAAAAGACATAACTTACTAAGTGACTCTTGGGGAGTATATATAAGTTAATTTAAGTATCATGATTAATAATAAAAGTAGTTGTTAATGATACTGGGTTACATTGGCGTAGCTAGGGTGGGGGGGGGGGGAGAATTTGAAAATTCCACACGGGCCTCCACTTGAAGGGGGCCCCAAAATTAGTGTTTTTTTACATTAAAAAATTAAATGTAATAAAAAAGCAGGGCCCCCAAAGAGGACCAGCCCCCCAGGCCCCCAAACGATAGAAAATTCCTAGCTACGCCCCTGAATGGGTTAAGAAATAAACAATGAATTTTCTCTACACTAAACAACATTCCCCTCTCTGAGACCTCGTGATGAATAGGGCAGATGATGTAAAGGTCATCTATCTCTAAGGTCCACGGTTAACGAGGATGTCAGGTGCCCATCACAACGACAAATTGCAATTTATTTTTCCTTTAAGGTCAGGTATCTATTAGAGCTGGGTGGACTCAAAGGAGCCGTAAGATCCTGAAATTACAAAAACTCATTCTTCACCAGGATTCGAACCCGGGAACCTTTAAATCGGACACCAAGCGCTTTACTAATCAGCAATCGTGATTTTTTTCTTGTACAATATAACATACTAGTCGACCGGCGGCATAGCATACGCCGCTATTTTCCAGGGCAGGCCTTAGGCACTACAACATATGTGACCACAGTGGGTCCCGTACTTTCATTGGACCGTGCTAATTTTTTAGGTATATAAATGATTAAATCAAGTTACATAAAGTTAATTCCTTTTTCCAGTTTATATTTATTTATGTCTATGCTATTTTGTGAATGAAAATAGTGCGGATTTTGATACACCATTTCCATTCACACCATGATGCGCCATGGGATCTTCCCATTTACTTGTTATAAGTGAATTCATGAATAAAAAATACTACAACATATGGCACCACAGTGGGTCCCGAACTTTCTTTGGACCCGTGTTAATTTTTAGGTGTATAAAATATGAAATTGAACCATTTTATAAAACATAACAGATTCCCCGCGTCCTCTTGATTTACCAGGAGCCCCCTGGAAATCTCCTGAAATGTTATTAAATGCTATGCCGCCGGTCGAAAAAGTCCTGGAAATTTCCGGACATTATTAAAATCTTTTTAAAGTAAAAAAAAAAAATATGCTATGCTATTTTGTGAATGAAAATATATTTCCCATTCACACCATGATGCGCCATGGGATCTTCCCATTTGCTTGTTATAAGTAAAGCGATAGCGTGAATTCATGAATGAAAAATACTATGAATGGAGCTAACAAAATGGCTAATTGACCTTAATTTACGCGATATTAAGAATATAGATGCACTCATGTAACAATGCTTTAGAAAAACAAATTTGAATGTTAATTTTATTAAACGGACTATAATTAGTATGTTCATGTGCTAAAGCATAAAACTATCTTTGCGAGGAGAAGTTCTATTATCTTAGAGTTGAATTCGTGTTTTAGATCTAGATCTAGGAATAGAGAGATTAGTTACCTTTCGTAATCATGTCTGATGAACCAATATGCGTAATTTGTGATATTAATTAAAGTTCTTCTAAAGTCAAACCTGAGAGTAGACTCTATCTGTGTATTGTTTTTCTAGTTTCAATAGTCATACGACACAATAATCTTAAAATACTTATTTTACTTTGTCATAATATTAAAAGAAGAAGAGAATTATATAGGCTACGCCACATTCATTCACAAAATAGCGGTGCGGATTGGGTCCATTCACACCGTGGTGCGTTCGCCATGGGATCTTCCCTATTTACTCGTTGTTGTTGTCTGACCTAATTCTTTGAGGATTATATATATAGATCGTGGAACAATGATTTATTACATCTTAAAAATATGACGGTGTTAACGTTATGTCAGGTGTCAGGGAGCATGTGAAATAAAGAGACATAACTACAATGTAAAATAAATTAGTACAATAAAAAAAAAGTTCAATGTAAATAAATATGAATTGCAGCAATGATCACAGTTATTATTTAAAATATTGTAAAAGTTATTAGTATAACATGTAAATTATGATAGCTGATTAACATTAAAATCATACTTTAATTATGACGGATATAAATGAATGATCACAGGTGTACTTTTTAATGTCATTAGACGAGTTTATAAAAGAGATCAATCAAAATGGGCTATAGTAACGAATAAAAGTTGACAACTCTACATCTTAATCCTGTCAAACAGCTTCTTAGTCCTCACAGCTAAATCACAACAGCCAGTTCTACATTACACTCTCACAATGGCTGATTCTACCTTCCACCTAACAATGATCAGTTATACCTTATACCTTGACGATGGCCAATTTACCTTTCGCCATCACAATGGTATCACAGCCTCGGTTGACATTTCTTGCTATACGTTCACCTGGGGTTTAGAAGGTGGAAAGACCCGTGAAACTCCTGATATAGAAACAGATTGTAAGAAAGACTAAATTGACTTATAGTACAGCTGGGCAGTATCCGCTAGTCACTTAAAGTCTTTTGGGACAGTACATATGTTTCTTAGAGTCAGGGCCGGTCTTAGGCCACTGCAACCTATGCGATCGCAGTGGGCCCCGCGCTTTCATAGGCCCCGCGCTAATTCAAGGTGTAATTATCAAAATGCAAAATAGATACGAAAAATTCCTGGAAATCTCCTGAATTTATTAAAATCTCCTGAAAACTCTTAACAATCTCCAAAGAAAATAAAAATAGACAAATTTGTCATTTGTAGGTGTCATTCATTATGGAAAACGCCAATGCTACGCGCGATACAAGAGAAAAGGCATTGTCAGCTTTCATGTAATAAAATGTAATAATCGGGCGAGTTTTTACCTTTATTTACTTTTATAGTCACTGGCATATAAATATGCCATTGGTTACAAGGTTCGTAAAGTACAGATCCCAATTTTAACTTAGTAAAGGATGAATAAAATTCAAAGTCAAATTTTTTTTTCTTATACAAAATCTTAATTTTCACTTATTATCCTTATTCCAATACATACTAGGCCCCGCGTAATCAGTTTCGAATAGGGCCCCGCAATTGCTAGGACCGGCCCTGCTTAGAGTTGGATACGTGTTGTGGAAGTTTATTGTTAGCCGCTGTAATGCGGATGTGATTTAAAAAAAATAAAAGTTCCCCTTTCAGACCTTGTGGTCTATAGGGCGGGTGATGTAAAGGTCATCTGATTCTGTGGCCCACGGCTAACGAGGGTGTCATGTGGCCAGCACAACGACCAAACGCCTTTACTTTTCCCCAACTAATGTCAGGTACCCATTAGAGCTGGTAAACTCAAGGGCGCCCGATAATCCCGAAATAAAATTCCCAGTCTTCACCAGGATTCGAACCCGGTTCATCCAGTACGGAAGCCAAGCGCTTTACTGCTCAGCCACCGCGCCCTCAGATGTGATTTAATAAGTTAGATTATATTCATATCTATTCCTGAGAACTTACTATATTGGATATGTTTGATACCGAGGTTATGTGGATGTATTTATATTGCAACTGGATATGTTGGTGAACGACTGGAAGTGCAGTACATTATTATTATTGAATAAACTTTATATCTCTCTGCTGAAGATCAACTCTGTTTACTGTTCAGTTACGTGCTGAATGGACACACGCACCCCGCATTCTACAACATTACACATTCAGCATGTTACAAATGGCTGATTTTACGATTCACACTCACAATGCACACAATGACCAATTAATCTAGGATTCTTCTTTTTAATGACAGCCCCGTTTAGCTTCTCTATCTTGCACCATATGTATAAATTGTTTCTGTTGTACAAAACAATGAAAAATTTCTTTCCATTTCGTAGGTGTCATAACCTAAATTTGAACACACTATTATTAAATGTTACATGTTTGAAATAATACTGGTTACATACTAGATCTTTTAGATCTCTGCAATAAGTACAGTTATATCACATACTAAAAAATATATATTTTTTATGGACAAACTTATATTAGTTCCTCGCTCGTTTTAAAAGTTGGCTTGTAACGTGTAAAGTCCTCATCAACTAACAAACAAAACAATTTTATCACTTCTTCATGTACACCATTAAAGCATGTCATGATAATTTCAGTTGTAGAGTCTTTCTCTGAGAAGCCAAAAACATCCTCCTTAGATGATTCAGGAGACTGATTAGTGGGCTTCCAATCAGTTTTCGTCAGATCTATACATTGATAACCTCGCAGGCAAAGTGGTACGTTTTCTACAGGTCTAGTGATCAACACCAATACTCTGGAGATTCCCACTGCGTGTACAGCTTTCAGCATTTCATTGTAGTCACTAGTAATAAGAAAAAAAAATATAAAAATATTAGCTGTCTTAGACAATAAGTTGAGTTAGTATTTAATACTGTTGGCCTCCTTCAGTCGTAGACCGACTATACC
Organism: Biomphalaria straminea; assembly: GCA_021533235.1. NCBI lineage: Eukaryota > Metazoa > Mollusca > Gastropoda > Planorbidae > Biomphalaria > Biomphalaria straminea. The sequence goes on along the minus strand of JADKLZ010003886.1, from coordinate 802,747 downwards.
ACATCTGAAACTCTGATTTATGTGACTGTACATCCCTTTTTTTTTGAGAGACACTTCCGCCCATATATATCAAGGTCAAGGCGGCTTTCGCTTTGGTGGCAGAGGAGTTTCCACTGTCCATAACTTTCTTGGTCATAGTCTCTCTATATCTAGTGCTGGCTAGGGATACGCCTTCCTAATGGTCAGTATCAATGTTGACTGTTCATTCCTTACTCTATGACACAGGAAGCTGTCCCTAACTCAGCCTTTAAACCTATCTTAGATCTACAAAGTTAATATGACTTAAATGTGAAGCAAGATATAAGTAAAAAGCACTTACGTTGCATCATTGTTTCCTAGAAGTAAGACAACCACGTTGTATCTCTTCATTTCTTGGAGCTGCAGCTCTAGCTTCATATGCTCATTATCAGCTCTCTAGAGGAAAACAAGTTTTGTAATAGAGGTTTAGACCTATCCGAATAGCTGCCTGATTGTGTGGTATGCGCGCATGACTAACGTCCGGACTTGATAGAGAAGGAATTGAAATAAATATATGTTTCTTGTTCTGGATAAAACTTATTTATCTATTAATGAGTTTTTTATTTTATATATTTTCTGCATATTCTTCTAGTACATATCTATTCAATTTCAACTTTGGAAGCGTTTTTCAAGGAGTTATATATCTCAAGAGTGTTGACACTGACAGTAGAAGTAAGAGGAGTACCGTGTCAACGCTAACTCGTAGACCCATCGTTGGCTATTTATAAAAAACAAACAAATAAAGACTTTATTATGCTATTATTTCTCCGCTTAGTTTGTGTAGATTTATTCGTATATGCAAATTAGAGATATATTTCTACATCTTCAAGTACTTTTAGTCTCTTGTATTACCCATTTCGGAGGGCGCGGTGGCTGAGCGGTAAAGCGCTTGGCTTCCGTACTGGAGGTCCCGGGTTCGAATCCTGGTGAAGACTGGGATTTTTATATCGGGATTTTCGGGCGCCCTTGAGTCCACCCTGACATTAGTTGGGGAAAAGTAAAGGCGGTTGGTCGTTGTGCTGGCCACATGACACCCTCGTTAACCGTAGGCCACAGAATCATATGCCCTATAGACCACTAGATCTGAAAGGGGAACTTTACTTTACTTTACTTATTGCCCATTTCGTAGGGGGCCATAGGTAGTTATAAATGCAAAGTATAAAATTATAATTACAGTTTACTTCTACTTAATAACTTAACGTTAAAGTAAATTCTTAGTTCAATAATTTAAAAAAAAACAACAGTCGTACAGATTACGTCAGGCTAACCTCTAGATTCCTGGAAACTTCCAAACCAAAAATGAACTTAAAGACTTGTCTTAGGGTTACTGCAATACATGTTGTGACATCAGGCCCATCTTCAGAGTCAGCAGTATCGTCATTAACAATAAGAACGTCCGAAACCAATGTCTGGTCATCCGACTGGTCATTTTCACTGTCTCTGACCATCCCTATACACTGCTTATACTTGAGTTGAAAGACTTGTTGAAACACGCGTCTGGAATCTGCGCTGCCTTTTTGCAAGCGATCCAATCCTGTTAGAATGTAAGTCTTTGACCTAAGAGCTTCGAATTCCTCGCTTGACCAGGAGACATTGGTTGTAAATACTCTCCTAGTACTGGCCATGCTAAGAAAGGTCAGAGCACCTTCAAAATCGCCTTTATCTAGCAGTCGATTCAGTCCTTTTTGCAGCATTTCAAAATCTTGCAGAAGACCATTTTTTAACATTTCTTTAATAATTCGCTCAAAATCGTTACTTTTGGCCAGCTCTAAGTATTTCAACTTTATCTTTAGTTTTTCATCGGGTGAAGAGAGCTCTTCTGCGTCGTCCATCAACTTTTTAAAAGCCTGCCACACAATTGTTTCACAATCAGCATATTCTGGCTCTTTTGAGGCTAGATCTGCAGCTAAGCTTAGTGCCTTTTTCAATTCCTCTTCGGCTAGAATTTTCATTGTTGCACCTAACCCTAACCCTAACCCTAACCCTTTTTCTGGTCCGTCACAGTTTGTAAGTTTGCTTAGCTCGTTCAGGCATCTGCCAGCTCCTTCGTGCGCACTTATTTTGCGCACCAGATAGTCGGATTTTGACATACGGATAATTATGTTGAAGTGTTTTAACGCGGGATCAAATTCATTGAGTTTAAAATGTGTTTCTGCCAGATCTAATCTCGCTGGGATGTTCTCACCATGCGACACTTCTAAAGATTTCTCAAAACACTGTATTGCTTCTCTGACTAGTATATTTCCTTTGTCTAATGTAGTGCATGGACTTTTAACAAACTCTTTGAGTGACTCAACACGACATAGAGATCCCCTCTCAGACTGTTCGCTAGTTCCTTCAATGCTTAGCTTGTTGTCGTGGTTCAAACTCTCTGTAGGACTGTTGACGTTGTCTTTAATAGATTCTGCTTTAATCAAAAGACTTAATCCTAAGTGATGATAAGTCATTGCTATTTCTTTGATCTCTAAAGAGGCTCTTAAATGTTCAATAGCCTGGTCTGTATTGATTTTCTTTATGCTCATGCCACAATAGGTCAGAACTGTGGAACTGTTGCTACCATACTTCAAAGCTTCTTTAACTAACTTCCTTATTTTTGATGCAGGCACGGACACATCCTGATGCAGCAGCTGTGCTAGCTGGGCGTAGGCAAGTCCACGGAGTCGGTCGTCACCGTTGTGCGCGACTTCATCCAATAATTCTTGACATTTAACAGTAATGTCAGCGACATTCAGTTTATCCTTATTTGAGAACTGAAGATCGTAGTTTGTAATCCGTCTGTAAATCATTCCAAGACCGTACTTCCAAAGATACTTCTCCGGATACTTGCTAATGCACTCAGTGTAAAGCTGAATACTTAGCTTGTAATTTTCTATACCGCCTAGTTTACTAAAGCTGTACGCTTGTTCGGCCAAAGCCTTATATTTTAATTGTTCGAAACTCTCTGATTCATTATTCAATTTTAGAAGTTTTGCGTGATATTCCATTGCCTTTAATATATCTCCTTGTTCAAAATAAATGAACACTCTGTTACCGAGCGCAGTTAGATTAGTGTTTCCTGTTTTATCTAATAACTTTGAATTCAGTAGTTCTGCTTCTTTAACGTGTTTAAGTTTATGTAAAAGCCAGGTCAATAAGTTTAAACCTCTAATTTTCTCTTCCAGAATCGAGCCGTTCAGTTCGAGAGACGACAGATCTACAGTTGCAATTTTCTCTTCAATTGTAGAGCCTTTGAGTTCCAGCTCTTGTATCTCCTTGTCTCTGGCATGGCAGAAACGTTCCCGGGAAATCTTTCGTCCAGTTTGTAGATTAAAGCTGCAAGGGAGATTCCTCATCTCCTCTTCAATATTGAATGCCATTCTGTTAAAAGAAAAATATATATATCGTCAATGTAGGTTAACGTTTTAAGATTATAATAATAATGGCAATGTTTTCGATTCTGAAGATTAAGGATGAGTGCATTATTTTACCTGACTAAGCAACCTTTCATGATTATTACTTCTAAAAGAAGTAAACAAGGAAGTCAGGAAATACCCCCATTTCTAGCAGAGCTTTTGATAGAGCTTTGATAGAAAGTGAAATTAGGAGAAATTTTAACATTTTAGTTAGGATTATTTTTTATCATTTTCAACTAAATGAATTGTAAAAAAATAGTAAAGTTTCCTTTTCACACATTGCGATCTATGAGGTGGATGATGTAAAAGTCATTTGTTTCTGTGACCCACTGTTAACGAAGGTGTCAAGTGGCCAGCACAACGACCAATCGCCTTTACATTTCCCAATTTATATCAGGCACCCATTAGAGGCTGGCCTCAGATTTGTGAATCATTTCATAGCAACTGACCAACCCAATGACATAATGTACACAAGGCTGGACACTATATCTAGAAGTCAAGTTCGTTAATAGAGGAACTTTAGACTACTGAATACCATACTACCTCGTAACGTCAGGAGATTCATTACTAATTTATAAAGTGCTGGGTCTTGTTATACGCACCAAAGAATATGTTCACGCTTCCTTAATATTGAAAAACAAGGTCGTATGTTGCTTGCTAACCTCTTAGTGCTGCAGTTCTAAATCCTTTATGCTCGCGACCCCTTTTTACAATCCCCCACTCTGCAGAGACCCCCCCCCTCGCACATACACAGCAATAGAAGAATAGACAAAAGCAATCCATTTTTTCGATGGTCTTTGGCGACCATTGGCAAATCGTCAATCGACCCCCACCCCCAGGTGGTCGCGATCCACAGGTTGAGAACCCCTGTCTTAGTGGGTATAAAGTATGGAAACTCAAAAAAAAAAGCGCTGCAGCAGGCCTTTGGGTGAAATCATTAGTACGGAATTAGCAACTTGTAGTACAAATTCACAGCGTAATAGGTTTTGGTCTTATAGTTATAATACGACTGTCTACTAAAAGATTTAAAAGATTATTTAAGGAGATGCTTACGTTTCTTGTATCCAATGTGTTGAAAACTACTAAAACAACAAGATCTATCACAAAAACAAGATGAAATAAGTAAGTCCAGACCATAAGATAGAGGGCGCGGTGGCTGAGCGGTAAAGCGCTTGGCTTCCGTACTGGAGGTCCCGGGTTCGAATCCTGGTGAAGACTTTGATTTTTATTTCGGGATTTTCGGGCGCCCTTGAGTCCACCCAGCTCTAATGGGTACCTGACATTAGTTTGAGAAAAGTAAAGGCGGTTGGTCGTTGTGCTGGCCACATGACACCCTCGTTAACCGTAGGTCACAGAATCAGATGACCTTTACATCATCTTCCCTATAGACCACAAGGTCTGAAAGGGGAACTTAACTTTTTACTTTTGACCATTAGATACTTGAATGAGGCTTAATGAATAAAGGCCCCTGTCGAGTCTCAGTTCCTAATACGATGTTGTCATCTTGAATTCGTAAGACCAATTGAAGAACGCTAAAATAAATAAGCTAACCCCTACTGAATGTGACTTCACAAAATGTCACCTAAACGATGGTGCGTTTTTATACAAAGTCCCGTACCCAACAGTATAACTATATCTCTCATCTCATCTGTCCCTTGACTTGCGGCGTAGTGTAACATTACATGTAACAAAGTCACTTTCCATTTCCGGGTCAGTAGCTGATCTTAGCAGGACATTAAGAGATAGGACAGTCCATTCTGCTATTCAGCCAGCTTTTCTTTGTAGGACATTTTTATAAAAGGAAAGGCGATGACTAAACACGTTTATGAGACTAATTGTCATTCAAAGTGGTCCATTAGGTGACCTCACCGCCGACGGATACCGAACCACATGGCATTGGCCCGAATTTCGAAATAATGAATCCTCCCATGATTGAGTACGTATTTTTTTATTCTGTACAGGTAAGTAAGTAAATGCAAGTAAGTTAGTGTCGGGCCTTTTTTAACAAATCCACTAACTACATCCACAATTTTTTTTTATATAATAAATTAAAAAAAATATTACCTGATGGATATTACTAGCTCTTTCACACACACACCCCCCCAACAAACCCCGCCTATTTTGTATTAATTTAAAATAAGCATATCTTTTCCATTCAAGGGCGAAGCTAGGAATTTTTTTATCATTTCTGTCCCGTGAGGCTTGACTTCCTAGGGGCCCATTCATTGTGTGTGATATCTAATTTTTTATGTAAAAAAAAACAATTATTTTGGGGCCCCCTCAAGTAGGGAACAGGGAGGATTTTTAAATTCCCCCCTCCCCCCACAGTTAGAAGTTCCAGCTAGCCTAGCCGTATAACGTTTTACTATAGAGAAGATATGTCCTCTCAATGTATTGTATTATGAATAAAATTTCAATGATTCATGACTCACTAAGTTCCACCATAACAAAATACTATATACATTAAATAGTCGCAAGTTTGCTTCAACACTGTTGGCTTCTCAAGACTGTTTAGAATGAGGATTATTACGTCCTAGGTAGGATGTCGTGCAGGACTTCAATGTACGGCGATGCACAGGAGTCGACTTTGGCACCCTCATGACGTCAGACCGAATCACAAAAAACAATGACCAGGTAGCCATGTTTTTGTAATACCTTGCTACACTGCACAATATTTTCAATTACTGCACCCATAGGAGTTGAACCATTAATGCATTTATAGCTTACCTTAGCACAAGTAGGGTCCTATTTAGGACAATGTATCACATACAGTCTATGAGAGAAGATCTCTAATAATAAATCTTTAGGATTCATTTTTTGTATCCACAATAGTTCCTAATACTGGCTTTCATTTCTCTTCTCATTTTGCATTGTTGTGTAATATCGGAAATTACCGATTCTTCGAAATTTGAATGGGGGAAAGAAAAAAAAATGACTTGGCAGAATTAAAAAAGTATCAAAGAATTTTTTAGATTTTGTGTTGTTTGTATTAACTATCAACCAAAATTAGACCGTTAGTGTATTAACTAGCCCCGACCAGGATATGAACCACAGACCTTTGACTCTGCGACATCATAAAGTGGCAACTCAGTTTCACTAGACCAGTGTTTCTCAAACTTTGTAAACAAGTTCCACTGTGAAGAATAAACTGGGGTAACACTGTCAACGCCTCAATAATTTTTGACTGTGTACTTTTTGAAAGTTAAAAAGTAAATATAGTCATTATAATGAAAATCTAATCAAACTTCAATCCCTAAAGAATTTTAAAATGTATAAACGACAGACGACAAAAAAGAATTATGGGAATAAATGACGTAAGATGCTCGTCTATGTGAATAGTTTGAACAGGCTAACTTTGTTCATACACAAAGTTCATTATCTTTTGTAAAAGTTCATTTACTCTTACTGCTGTGTTAAGTGCCAAACTTTCTGTTCTGCTTCTATACCAAAGGTGGCTAATCTGACTCAAGGTCAATTAAGCCTTTAAAAATGTTGAGATTGTCATTACTTTTTTCTAATAGCGAAAAGCTTAGAAAGGTTACATAAACAAAATGCCAAAGACTGACTTAAAGAGAGTGCTTACACAATGCACACACTCAGGATAAAGTAAACTGTATTAAACAAGAGTGTTTTTGGTTTGTCTGTTTTGCGGTCTGATTAGTTATAGAAACATTTCGGTCAATTTGCAATTAGGGGATCGTAAAAGCAAATGAATTAAAATCCTGTGAAACTTTTCTTAATTTTTTTTTGAAAAATTTGCTTATCTTTTTTTTTTTTCAATTTTTATTTCTCTCAGAATGAAGTACGCCACTTGTAATGGTCCACTCGCGATTCGTATACAGTAAGTGACCATACCAGCAGGTAAACCACTTAAAATAGCTAGAGTAACCACCAGTGGTTACTCTAGCTAACCGACCACCTGCGGACAATGGTTTTGCTTGCCCTGGATGTGGCAAAATATGTAGGTCACAGCTGGGACTGCACAGCCACAGGAAACACTGTATTCCTCACTAATCTTCGGACTCGAAGACAAGCCTATTAACCACCAGTGGTACGGCCTACTACTGTTTAAAAAGCATTGCAGTAAGCAACTCATATGCGAAAATTTATTCCCAATCTACTGTCCAGTCGGTAAAGTAAACTTGTTCCGAAAAATAACCATTCAGTATTCACGACAACAGCATAATTAAAAACAAAGTCAAAATCACAGAGACATAATCCTGTTTAATGTTAAATCAGTTAAATTCTCTATAATATTCTTTCCATAGTAATGAATTTTTAAAAAAATTAAAATGTTTTTTTTTTCATTGTTCTTTAATCAGAAAAATAAATACTTTTCAATTATAAGTTACAAAGGAAACTGAACTAAAAATTTTGGCAATCTTATCTTATAAAATACAGACGTTACTTTAAAAATATAGAAGATTACGTGTGTCAATCTATGCATGTTAAAGTAGAAAATATCTACAAGATAAACCATAGTCGTTTGAGATTTATTATAGTCGTTCAAAATGAGCATTAATCGTACGAGATGAACCATAGTAGTTCGAGATGAAGCATAGTAGTTCGAGACAGAGGCGTCACTAGTATGGGTGTCACCCCTTCCCCCCACCCCACCGTTACACCCTTTCTACCCAACACAAACTATCGTCGGTTTGTTCTTTTTTTTTTTTTTGCACAATAATACAGTTCGTTGATTGCTGTTACACAAACTTAAAATGAATGTCGATTCTGTTTTAAAGTTGTAGAGGACAAAATAGGAATTTGTCCTTTTCTAGAGACCTCAGAGAGAAAGATTTTACAACTAGTTTATGAGGACAGTGCACGCTCCAGTATAGCGATGGATTTTTTTTTTAATGATTGTTTTTTGTCGCTGACATTTTAGCGTTAATTATTGCATAGAATAATATCTAAGATGTTTAAATTAGAAATAAACTAAACATCAGAAGTACAAGCTTTCCTTAGTAAATTTTAAAGATCTCCAAACGAAAACTTTAAAGGTTTTTAAGTAGTAGTTTCCTGAGGACGACTTCTAAAAACAAATGCACAAATGTACAAAAACAAGAAAAAACATTTGAAATGTCTACAATAAAAAACTTAAAGACAAGAAGACAAAGGCTGGTCATGGCCACATTTCTATATGCTTGTGAGTCTTGGACGCTGACTGCAGAGCTAGAGAGGAGGATCCTAGCAATGGAAATGAGATGCTACAGAAGGATCCTAGGTATCACATTTAAAGACCGCATCACAAATCAAGAGATTAGAGACAGGGTTACTGCAGCGATCGGACCCCATGATGACCTGCTAAATACTGTGAAGAAACTAAAGCTCAAAATGTATGGCCATGTAACAAGATCTTCGGGACTCGCAAAGACCTTCCTCCAGGGAACAGTACCAGGAAAAAGAAAAAGAGGCAGACAGAGAAAGCGGTGGGAAGACAACATCAAAGAATGGACAGGCCTACCATTGAAAGAGGTTTTAAACAGGGCAAAGGATAGAGAGGAATGGAGAAAGATGGTCCACAAGTCTTGCTTGGTGCCCCAACGGTCTACCAGACTAAGGGATAGGTAACAGGTAACAGGCAGGTAACAATAAAAAAAATAAAACAAATACATTTCATTTTCAGGATGTCAAATGTGAAAACATAAAAATAACTTTAAACTCAATATATTTTCCGATTTCATTTACAATGGACAGATTGCTTTATTTGAAATTCGTTTTTTTTTTAAAGTTATTAATAGTTGCTAATTAACTATAGTTTTACCATATACCACAAAGAAATGTATTTGGCAAGAAACAGTTAAAGGCTAAAATCTAAGGCTGGTACAGATTAGTTGACGTCCTTCAAAACTTGTCTGACCTTAGATGTCTTCTAGTTCACAAATCTTGTAGTCTGGCTCAGTATAAAAGAGATTGATGCACTCAGCATTAACCTCTTGTTCTCTATTTGAATAGTGACTCCGGCATCTAAAGATTACTGTCCTGATATTTTCTTATCGTTAAAACTTATTTTTTCTGTTGCGATAACATGCTAGTTCGATTTGACTATAGTTATCTCAAAAACATTTTGTGCTACTTTGTCATACATTTCGTAGAGTAAATGAATTGATTTATCTTAGGCATCACTTTGCCAATAACTAACACTTTAATTTGAAGGTAGTCTTGTGTTTTGTTGACTTTTCCCTCAGTGCATCTACCAAATAGAAAGTCGAAAAAATGAAAAGTATGCATGTATTCACAGACAGTTGTCTTTGCGCTGCCCCTCTAGTGTTTGTATTTTCAGAGCGACTTCAAAGATTTTCGCCGCCATACTTTCTTAAAAACTTTCTTTCATTGATCTAACAGCAACACAATAAGCACACCAGCGAGTTGTTCATATGCCACTCTATCATTAATTAAAATATCCCCTCAATTGGTAAAAGTGGCAAAAACGGCAAAGAAAGAAAACTTTTTTTTCTAGAAAACTGAAAAAATGTATGTTAGAAGCATGCTCTGATTGAGAAATTTGACCAAATAGCTTTAAGTTATATATGTGCACATCCATTCAAATTTCTGTTCTTCATTAATACTGCCTGCACTTCTTCATTAATTCTTGACACTGTAGCTTCATTACCATGTCTTTGAGCTCATATCAATCTCGTTCCCGGCGTTTTTAAATGTACATAGTAAGTACCACCACCTTTTGGTCCACTTTAAGAGTTTATATACCACATTATATCATTAATTTGAACATTACCATTGCTTCTGTTAATATATTTTACAGCTTCAGAGATATATGTTAGGTGTGGTTTGCTAAAAAATTTATAAACTTGAGTTTTTGTACAAGCTTGGAAAGTAACTTTTTTGGCATTGCTCCCTTGCAATCTTATAAGTTATTATTTCAGCACTGGGTCATATTTGGATAACATTTCCGTAACCCCGACCCCCCCAAAAAAAATCCATTATTTATCATAAGTCTTCTTCAATTTGCCACCATATACCAACATTTGTTTGCTAAAAACAATGCGATATGAAGCCATCAATAAGTTCAAAATGTTCCCCTGTCTTGTAGTCCATACGTTAATCATAGAAATGACTTCCCTGTTATCGTTTTTTAGCTTAAGTTCGGATGTCTAATTGTTTCAAATGTGAAAGCCTGATAAATGTTCTTCAGTCTTCTAGCGAGATTCTCATTTTGGACATGTCCAATATTTATCAAACAAGAAAATCTTGCTATTGATTTTTCACCATTGAGAATAATTTTATTCAACCATTCCTATGCTTTATGATCTTGCTTCTGTCACTTTTAAAGTTGATATTTCTTTCTTTCTTTATTTTTTTGGAAAGTTGCATTTTTTTTACTCGGGTGTCACCCACTAATGGATGTCACCAGGTGCGGACCGCACCCCCTGCACCTGCCTAGTGACGCCACTGGTTCGAGATGAACCGTAGTCGTTTTACCACTGAAGGAGGCCACTGAAGGTAAATGGTTGACGCCTACCAATACATGAAGTGACAGAAGAAACATTTGGATCTTTTTACACATTACAAATCTCTGAACTTGAATATCTGAAGAATTTTTTGAAAATCTTTACCAACTAAATAACAAAACAGCCTCACTATCGCATCCTTGTCGCCTTGAAACAATGTGGCGATGACGTCGTTTGGGGATGGCTCCTGACAAGACTGCAGCAGCATGTCCGTGAACCTGATGTGGTCCCATGGCTCACGAGCAACATATATGACTTCTTTACTCTGCAGTATCCGAGGTATGTGCAGTTTTGCTCTTAGACTGACAAGAAGTATTTCAGGACCTTGTACTTTGTGTACTGCTTGGAGCATTGAGTTGTAGTCACTGGAGAAACACATTTAGACTAGACTAATTTAGACTAGATTAATTTAGACTATACTAAATAACTAATTTAGAGTAGATACATTTAGACTAAACATCTTAAACTAGAAACATTTAGACTAAACACATTACACTAGACATATTTAGAGTAGACACATTTAGACTACACACAACACATATTTAGACTAGACACATTTAGATTCAACATATATTTAGCTAGTCACACTAGACACATTAGGCTATACACATTTAGTCTATACACGTTAGAATAGACACACTTGTATGTGTGTTCGTATGTGAATGTTGTTAGATTTTTGTTTATCAATATTGTTTTTGTACAGTAATCACGCTGATTTTGTCAATTGTAATCTAACTGAATTTCCATTAGATTGGATCAATAAAAATTATCTTCTCTTCTCTATTATCTTATCTTAGACTAGGCACATATCACATTAGGCTACACGTTTTTAGACTCGACACATTAGACTAGATACATTTATGGGCTACAAGACAAACAGTTAGACGAGATACATTTATGAGCTACAAGACAAACAATTAGACTAGATACATTTATGGGCTACAAGACAAACAGTTAGACGAGATACATTTATGGGCTACAAGACAAACAGTTAGACGAGATACATTTATGGGCTACAAGACAAACAATTAGACTAGATACATTTATGGGCTACAAGACAAACAATTAGACGAGATACATTTATGGGCTACAAGACAAACAATTAGACTAGATACATTTATGGGCTAAAAGACAAACAGTTAGACGAGATACATTTATGGGCTACAAGACAAACAATTAGACTAGATACATTT
>JADKLZ010003886.1:774770-786711 GCA_021533235.1 Biomphalaria straminea | reverse complement strand
TGTTGTGTTATGTGTTTAGCAGTGTTTATGGAAGCCTGAGATAGGAACCTGAGATTCGTAACAATATCTATGTTTTGCATGAGTGTTTGTGTTAAGACATAATTTCTAGTCAAATTTATTAAGTTATCAATACTTTTTTTGTTGGAGCGGGGGGGGGGGGAAGAATATATATTTTGTTTGTCTCGGTATAAAATAGTTAGAAAAGCTGTTTGTTATACATTTTTAAACACATATTTAAGCGAAAATAAGTCCATTAATCAATGTGACTTATCATTTACTAATTGGAAATGTGTGTTTGTGTTGCACATCATTTTCTTTAATAAGCATTTAGGCTTGTGTATGTGTGTTTATTAAGAGGCACACATGAAGGCACACTTTTACTTTCAAAATAAAAAGTTTTTTTTAAAGATATTAGGGCCTACTTTAAAATTAAAAACAAAAACAAAAATGAAACAATGATAGACAAAAAGTGAAGCAATTATTTGTTTACATTAACATTGGTTTATTTAATGACTTACGCGTGAGAGAGGGAAGGGATGGAGGAAACAGTATACACAAGGAGTGAAATGTGTGCGGGAGGAGAAGGGGGGATAGGTGTCACAGGTAATGACCAGTCTCAAGTAAATAATCGCCAGACGCATGACGCCAACGACCAGTACTTGGTGCTAGTCTCATCTTCATTTGTTTAACCATACCTGCGTCAATGCCAGATGTGTCACCCAAATCAGCCCTACCAAATTTCTCTAAATATATCATTTCAAAGTATCTTAGTGTCGTGAATTTATATCTATCTATTTTTCCCATTTGTGGATTCACGTTAGATTTTGAACTGACCACATTCCGTGTCTTGATTTTTACTATGTGTGGAGTTATTGTCATCATTCTGCGTAATAAAGCTTTAGATGTAAATATGCTTTTTTCGTTATATTAAAGTGTGACACTTAGCTAGTACTTATTCAGTATTAATTTCAAATAAACAAATATGTCTTTTAGAAAGACATAGGAAAATGTCATCCAGTACGATTAGCAGAACTCACATACAAAAAAAAAAGGAAGAGGATAGCATGTTATTACCATTTAGGAATCTGACTTATTATTGGCCAATATTCATGAAAGAAGCAAAACCTTTATATTACAAAAACAAATAATCGCTTTACGGTGTTAGAATTCATACTATACATACAATATTATGGTACAGTGAAATAATCATTGTTATAAAAGCAACGTGCTATATAAATTATCATCAAATTATGTCTCGCGCCAAAACGCGCTAAAACGTCCCTATCGCCAAAACGGCTGGCGCCAAAACGTATCGGGCCAAAAACGGCGGCGCCAAAACGGCGGCGCCAAAACGTAACGTACCCTTGTTTTTGTATTTAAAGGATAGGGCCTGCGAGTCAATGTTTGGACTTCCTTAAAGGCTACTATTAATCACAAATATCAAAGTACAATATCATACCCAGAGATCTATATAGGACTAAGAATAATATTTATGTATTCTTTTATTTCATTAAACAAGAAAGATAACTAATATATGTACTTTACTTCTTATTTGTAGATAGTAGAAATCAACTCTCTCTGAGAGTAAACACTTTTAAGCTATCATAAAAACACATTATTCCCATAAGAAAACCTGCCAGGTTCTGGAGCTTCGTTTCGGGTAAATCCGATGTCTCAAAACATCAAACTCCTACACAAACTTAATGGCATTGATAGAAAACCAAAAATATTAATTGAATTAGACGACATTTATATCTACGTTTAGTTACAGTTAGATCTACATGATATAAAACTAGGGGACCAATTCACTGACACATTGACATCTAGATTATCAAGTAAAGCTACAGTACATTAAATTGAGATTGATCGAAGAAGAATCGACTACCTGAATCTCGATTCTAGATCTGCATGCAAAAGAAATTATTCATGGCTATTTTTATCTCGTTCCACTCACCTGAAGAAGGCAGCCACACAGATCAATACATTTCAAAGTGAAAATTTGTTACTAACCTTTACCAGTTCAATGGCGATCTAATATCAAGTTAATATCAACACTTGTGAGTTATCTTACAGTCGCATCAGTGACTAACTAACTGTTCATGATAATATCACAATATCAAGCATCTTTCCATAATGGTTATGTAGGCCTACAGAACTGGTTATTACAGCTCAACAAATTGATTCTATATAATCACATCGGGAATTCCTACAAGAATGACCTAGTTTAGCTGGAACTAAGCACTGATAACTCAATGAGTCACTTTGTTAGTGTAGTAATTTATTTTATTTAGTTCTGTTAATACACATCATTTCGACTAAAGGCGCTATAATAATTTTATAGTCGTAAACCTTCTTCGGCTTCACCTATCCCTTAGTATGTTAGACAGTTGGGGCACCACACATGACTTGTCGACCTTCTTTCTCCTTTCCTCTCTCTCTCTCTCTCTCTCTCTCTGTGCCTCTCTCTATCTCTCGGATAGAAATCTCTCTCACTTACTCTTGCACGAGGGCCATGATACGAGATACAATCAAAGTATCCTCAGACTTAAATGACTAAAGATACAATCAAAGTATCCTCAGACTTAAATGACTAAAGATACAATCAAAGTATCCTCAGACTTCAATGACTAAAATTAAGGTTATTCCAGCCGCCTACATATCCTGCCACTTTGTATCTCTTAAAGGTGCGGTGGCTGAGCGGTAAAGCCCTTGATGAGGAACCTGGGTTCGAATCGTGGTTAAGACTGTGATTTTCAATTTCGAAATCTTTGGTCGCCTCTGAGTCCACCCAGCACCCAGCTTTAATGGGTACCTGACATTAGTTTGGAAGAAGTAAAGTCAGTTGTTCGTTGTGCTGGCCCTCGTTAACAGTAGGCCACATAAACAGCTGACCTGTACATTATCTGCCATATAAACCACAAGGTCTGAAAGGGGAAATTAATCTTACTTACCATAATTCTAGGTTTAAATATATTGCATTTAATACATGTTTAAGCAAAATGTGAAAAAAAAAAGTTTCGTCTGTTTTCCTTCATGCCAATCGGGTCAAACGGCAAACACTGACATTCAGATTTCTGGCGGTACGAACAAATGTTTCCACATGTCGCCATGTTTTACCTACTTAATGAGATGTACGCCAGCCTGGAAAGGGTTAAGGTGACTGCTACCATTGTGTATGTGTGCGCGTGGTGCGTGGGGCAAGGTGTATGAGGGAAAGCTGATTTGTTTTACGCGGTAAGGTTCACAGAACTGGTGGGGCCACCTGTGTATGTCTGCCAACTAGAAAATGCGATAAAGACACAAAGTTTACGTAACAAAAAGGTGAACGCTCACAGCTTTTACATTATTTTGTTTGTTGTTACTCCTGACACCACTTTAAGACAAATATGTTATAACTTTCTCATGTAACTTCACTTTAAGTATTGTTAATTTTTGATACATCGCAACATTGTTTTGGTGTTGTAAAAAAAAAGTACAGTTCCCCTTTCAGACCTTGCAATCTATAGGATAAAGTGTTAATGTCATCTGTTCCTTTAGGCAAGGATTAACGTGCAGTAAGTTATGTGCCCAGCACAACATCCGCCTTTACTTTTCCCAACTTAAAGTCATTAGAGTCGGTTGGACTCAGGGGCGTCCTGAAAGCCAGGAAATTCAAAATCCCAGACTTCCCCGAGATTCAAACTCAGGAGCCCAGGTTCGGAAACCAAGCGCTAAACCACTCAGCCACGACACCCCGGTGTAGTCGAGTTCCATATAATTGTTCACTATATGCGTCGATCCAGCTTACGAAACATTTATAGGTCACCTGACTTCTTTGTAACAAAATCTAGAATAGACATTGTTATGCAAAGCACATTTTTAACTACAAAATTTATTATTTAACGAAAAAAGAAGATAATTGTATTGATCCAAACATATAGAAATTCAGTTTGACTACAAGTGACCACCTTGGTATTACTACTATAACAATATCAATATAGATGCAAACACAGACAACATTCATACTCGCTAAATAGACACACACAAACACAAGACTAACAGTAGTCTGTGTACTTCTCAGCCACGAAATGACATTGAAACAGTCAGTCTGTTCTGGCCTTTAAGACAAGGAGCCGACCACTTGATCCAGATCTGACTTCTGTGGTGTAAAGTGTACAGATTGGCTTTAAATGTTTTTTGTTTTGTTTTGGAAAGGCATCTTTCATGAAAAAAATTCTTCAAGAGATGGTAGCTGTGTTTGAGTGATTCACGATGATCTTTCAATAAATCTATTTAGTTGATGTCCTTGTGTCAGGGAAGTCTTACCATACAAGCAGATGATGGATACGTTTATTAGACTGCTGATGGGTGCTGTATAGGCACATTTAATTATGCTTTGACGATTTTAAATTTAGTTTTCTGACAAATAAAAGTCGCTGATATACTTTGGTCTAAAGGTTTTATGTTTGGAGATTGTTGTTATAGTCTTACCTAGGTATTTATATTCTTGCATTTAGACTAATGTTTGGTTTTTCATCTGAATTTCCTAAAATCTAGAATCGTTTCTCTCCAATGTACAATCACATTCTTAAATCTACAATCATACCATACAATCTACGTTCATTTCTTTAGTTTACTGAGCATTTAAAGTGATAAATATTATAAATTAATAGTGAAGATTGTATACTAATTGCAGTGATATGCTCTTTGTTTGCATTGGTTCATTTTGTAAGATAAAGTTTACATTCAACAGAAATATCTAAAATGAGGAGAAATCAATATAAAGAAATCTGCAGCTAGAAGGGGGGGGGGGAATATATAACTACATAAACAGAGCAAGAGAAGAAAATTGAAAAGAGAGATTATAAAATAAGTTTACGAAATTTATAAAGTGAATAAAACAAACAAAACAAAAAAAAAACAATGTTGCCAATTACCTCTGCATTTTTACTACTAGTTGATAACTTAAGTTTCCCAATGGTTTAACAATCAAATCCATGCCGTTTCAGAAAGAAAAGAAGTTATCAAAGGGGAAGAACCCTGTCTTTAAAACTTTATCTACCAATAATGTACAAGCTATGTTCCTTATTTGATATCAAACAAAATAATTAATAACCAATATTTAATTGACTAATTGTGTATTTTTTTTTATTGATTCATGTTTTATTAGATAGAATAAATAATTGTTTAAAGTATCAACTTGATCGAAGAATGCATGAGGGAGAAATAGCGTTAACAATTAGTTAAGGGGACTAGACTCATCGAATCCATGCGTTCCTCTTGTTGCTGTTAAACATAATAATGAAATATCAGAAACTAATGTTCCAATTGGTTACTTTCTTTTATTGATTCGTTGTCTTGTCTAGGTCAATAAATAATGGTGCGAAATTTTAACTCGATCCAAGAATAGGTGTGGAAGAAATGACGTGTACACACTTTTTACCAGACAGACAGACAGACAGACAGACAGACAGACAGACAGACAGTGAGTTGATAAAAATACTTTTTTAGTTGCGCCAAGTCATAGAAAGAGCCACCAATATTTCCCCGTTGTTGATATTAGAGAATTTAGAAGTTGATTTCTTCTGCACTGCTGAAAAGTGCAAGGAAATTATCCTATAACTTTAAAAGTACACAGCTTATCAACACTTTTAATACTACGTACACAAGCCACAAGCTACAATAAAAAGGCTGGCTATTTATAGTTTGGCTAACTTACATGAAACTCTTCAATGTTTCTCGGATATAGAGATTAATTTAAAACATGTTATTGTTTTTCTGACCTGGACTTCTGGCACGCGCGTGGCCACCCAGTCCTGTCATAAGTACTTAAAGATATGAGCAGCTAACGTAAGTAGAAGCTCACCTGGTAAACATGCACACACACACACACACATACACACATATATATATATATCACACACGATGAAGATAAGTGACGCTCTTAACGTGCGTATTATCCATAAATAAATTAGAACCGTGGATTGAGAGTAAAGGAATTGCTCTACAATTAAATACAAATAAAGAATTAACCCTTTCAAACCTTGCGATCTGTAGCACAAATAATGTAAAGGTCAGCTGTTTGTATTGCCTACCGTTAACCAGAGTACAACAAGTCGCCTTTGTTTTCTCTCCAACTAATGACAGGTACCCATTAGAGTTGGATGGACTCAGGGGGATCATGAAAAAATTCCAAAATTGCAAATCACAGTGTTCACCGAGATTCAAACCCGTGACCAGAACGCCCCTCTACAATTACATAATGAACATTTAATAATGTGATATCTACTAGATAGTCGTTGGTATATTTATTTGTGGGTATGCTTCAAAGCGCACTCGGCTCGCTCAGAAACTGTAGCAGATAATCTAGCTTCTTTTTGCTACTGAGTTACCCAATTTCTACATTTTTTCGGTAGTTGAAAAGCAACAAAAAAAAAAAAACAACACTTGAACAACGTTTTGTCTTCACTTGCATTAATTTAAAAGGGGAAAGAACTGTTTATAATGATGAGGTTATGGGACTTTATACTTCTGGTGTAGTGTCGAGTCATGTGAAACTGTATGCCAAGTCTGTTGTTGCTTCACAGAGGATTCAGCCCCCATCGCCTCAGCGTGGCGCCTCCGTGGAAACGTCTAGTAGTGAAGCTAGCTAGGTTAAAAACTGGACGCCCACTAGGCCCCCTGCAAGATCCCTTGGGTCAGCTTTTAAATCTCAAACGGGGTGGGGATAAAACAAATAGCAAGCACCCCAGTCCAAAGGTTCGCCACAAACTGGACCTCCATCAGTGTCCCGTTAGCTGGAGTAGCGGCCCCTGCACAAAACGTGGCGGTTACAATATAGGAAAATGAATGGACCCAGGACCAAGGCGCGCTGTGTACGCGGTACGGCCTCCATTACTCGGTTTATGGCTGTTACTGCTGGGGGCCCTAAGACAGTACCTGGGGTGAAGAGCTCCCTCTCCAGGCCTGTTGGTTGGATACAATCGTGTACAACTTTGCAACGATCGACGGAATGATGGCACATTCGTGTTAAGTTTTTGCTGGGATGTATAGTTCCTACCACTTGAAACAGCAGATCTCTGAATTTGTATATCAAATACATGTTGGTTTTTTTTTTGGTTGCTGCATGAGTTGTAATTTCTTGACCTATTTTTTTTTGTTTTAAATGTCCACAAATTAGTAGACATTAAATGAATTGTAATTTCTGAAAATAAACAAATTAATCAAGTTCACATTTGATCTACAATAATTGGAGACTTCATGAGTGCTAGGCTTTTGCTTTATTTAAAACAGGATGTTTCTTTCTTGTGTGTTATAAAACATTTTTTGTTTTCATTTTCATATCATAAAGATTGATGGTTGGATATAGATCAGTAACATTTAAGCCTATTTATATAAATATTAAACCAAAAACCTGTTGATATTTGTATCAATGTCTAAGATCTAGATTAAACATTTTCTATTACATCTGTGAGGGCGTGGCGTTATAGAAGGCCCGACCACAGACCTATGACGTGGCAATGAGCGATTGGTCTAAACTGCCCAGAGGCTGTGACGTCGCAGGTCAGTGTTCAGGCTTCGTATAACGATTGGTCTCAGGTAGTGATTGACTGACACCTCACCAGAGGCGTAGGGATGAGGGGGAACAATGGAGCAAGGGGGAACGATTCCTCTTCTTTACATCTGTTAGAGAACCTATACTGGAATAAAACAGAAATACTGTGGGTTAGCTTTTAAAATGAAAATCCCTGACTATCATAAGCTTCTCAAGATTAACATAATTTATAGTTATACTAAATTTTTTTTAGAGATTGAAGATAACAGCAAGAACAACAAAATCTGAAAGAAAATAACACATTTCATTTAGTTAAATAATTCTTATATCATACAAACATTATGCATTTTTAATTTCATAATATCAAAAACACCTTCAACTTGACCTATCCCTTGGTCTGTCGGACCTTTGGGGCACCACACGCGATTTGTCAATCATCTTTTTCCAATCCTGTCTTTTTAATTGGATAGAACCTCCTACAATTGGGCGGCCCGTTGATTTTATTATATTGTCTTCCGATCGATTTCTCTGGCTCCGTCTTCTTCTTTTTCCTGGTAATGTTCCTTGAAGCAAGCCACGAAGACCTTGTAATATGGCCATAGAGTTTTAGTCTCCGTTGGTTTGTCTACAAAAGTTGGCAGGTCATCGTGGGGTCCAATAAGTGTAATAATATTGTCTTTAATCTCTACGTTTGTGGTGCGATTTTTAAAATTGGTACCTCTGATCCTTCTATGGCATGTCAGTTCCATGGATGGCTGCCTGGTCGAGCGGTTTGCACGCTGGACTGTCGTATCGATTTACCGATGGTCCCGGGTTCAAACCCTGCCCGCTCCCATCCCCCGTCGTCCTGCGGGAGGTTTGGACTAGGAAATAACTATCTTCAACTCTGAAGGAATTTCCGAAACATGTAAAACAAAACATTTTATTCCATGGCTAGGAATCTCCTCTCTAGCTCTGTAGTCAGGGTCCTAGACTCACAAGCATATAAGAATGTGACCATTATCAGACGGAAGCTAATAACATTAATCAATTTATCAATGAATCCATCAATGAATCAACACCTATAGTAAAGTCACTAAATTTAGAAAGCCTTCAGGATAGAAGACTCAAAAGTAAATTAGCAATTACACATAAAGCACTGAACCAAAATCTCCAAATACAAAAACAAAATTGAATAAAATACTCAGAAAGACACAAAGTTAAAGGCACATGCCTCGTCACATATGCTAGGACACATTTGCACAAATGCTCCTTCTTCCCTAGCGCTATTAGAACATGGAATGGGTTGCCTTAGCCAGCCAGGAAAACCAGTGACTTGGCAGAATTTACGGCATCCCTTTCATGATTTTTGAATACAATGGTTACATTTCCAATTTTGATTTTATTCAGTCTTGCTAATTCTGTTATCACTAGGTCTAATTGACTTTTATGAGCTAGAAGACTGTTTAAGTATAACCTCAGAGATAAGAGGTCGAAGTTCAGGGTCAGTGTGGCATAGATTAGACAAGCTCAGTTTGGACGAATCGTTGCTTGTGGAAATAGCGAGCATCCATTCGTTGATGCAGGCCCGTAACTCATTACTGTTAGTATTTTTGGCAGGGTGTTTGCCCGTGATCATAAAGAAGAGCAGGCAACCCAGGCTCCAAACGTCTGCTGGCTTGGCGGAAAATGGTTGCCGTTTTATTACTTCCGGTGCGATGTACGAATCGTGACCCAAGTAGTCTGTGCACAATATTTCCTTTCCGGAACTGACGTCACGACAACGAAAGCTGAGCCCGAAGTCTGCCAACTTGACAAGATGGTGGCTAAATACCAAAATGTTGCTGGGGTTGATGTCACAGTGGGCAATGTCATTGTCATGGCAGCATTTGACAGCCGACACGGTTTGATTAAACGCCATAATCACAAAACTGACGTCAAAACGTTTACCTAGCCTTTCCGTAAGCAGCTCCAGATTTCCGTAGGGAGCCAGCTCTAACACCAGGCAGGCCATTTTCGGAGTGATAAGAATTTCTTTGAGTTGGACGATATTCTCATGGTCCAGCTTGAGAAGCGCCTGGCTTTCGGCCAGCCATGTTTTGTCTTCAGTTATGTTGTCCCTACTCACCATGCGTTTAACGGCCAGGTCAACGCCGCTGTCCAAGCTGGACACGGCGTACACATCACCAAAGCTGCCGTGACCTATGCAGGTGATCTTTTGGTAGCCATTGCTGGACAAGAAAGTGGACCACTTCTTGTGATTTGTAATGAACTCCATCTCTTGCTGACCAGAGGGAACATTGAGATCAAACATTCGAAGTGCTTGATGGTGAAATAAAATTAAACATCAAAACTTTACTGTATTCAAACAGATTTTGTCACTTCTGTAACAGACTTGATGGGAGCTAAAGTTGCGTATTGATAAAAACTAAAAATATCCCATCAGGTATTGCAACAAAACAAGGGAGATAATTTTTCACTTAAAATTACTTTTTTTAAAACAGAAATTAATTCTACTAATTCATTAAAAAACTATTTTAATATTAAACAATGAAATATAAAGCTTTCTGTTTCTCGAGAAACAAAATGTATATCCCAAATTACAAGTTTCTAAATGAAATTGAAAGTTGATTCTTAAGACCTTTACTCCGTTGCTAGAGTTGAATCTAGGTCAAGTAGTTCGCTTACCTGACCTTTGTTTATCACCTATACAGGTCACGTGCTCATGACTAATCAGGTTAGAGTCTAGAATAAGTTACTGACGAGGTAGTGAAGTTCTAGACTCTAGGTACTCAAGGTAACCACCGAGCTCTCTAAAATAAAAAATCTGTTCCCAATTCCTTACAACATCCAAAATCTAGTTTCAGCTCATTCGTTTTTCTAACACAAATATATGTGAGGAACAAAGGATTTTTAAATGTGAGAATAATGGAAGTCCTCCAATTGGTTCCATGATCCACTTTGACGACTAAATTTCTCTAAATTCGCTTTGAGCCTAAAAACTCATTTTCTTTGTAGGTTTTTATAGTCTTGGCAGACGACTTCAAGATTTTTAAGTTGCCTTCTGCTTCGACGTTAATTCCATCACCGTTGACAGGTCTAATATACGCACAATACTAAGAGTGCAAAGTGGGGGGGGGGAAGAGTGTAGGTAAAATTGAATTTTTTAATGGAGACATGCGATTTGCAGCATCGTAGGAGGAAGATATGAAATCAGAAGTGACATTTGTGGTTCAACCTTTCAGGTGTCGTGGACTGCAGATAATTGGATCAACGGGAAGCTGTGGAATAGAAAAAAAAGGGAGGGAATAAGTTTTGTGTCTGGGAAACTAACAACGATGGTAAGGTAAGAGTTATGAAAGGGGAAAGAGGGGGGGGGAGACTTTGCGACCAGTTCTCAACGAGATAAAAACGTTAAAAGAGAGGCTACTGTCAGAAACAGGTGAGAGTCAAAGTAATGGAATTATTTGAAGCAGATATTAAATCAGAAATAGAGAGAAAGAAAGGAAAAAAGGAAGAATGGGTACAGCAAGAAAACGTTGAAGTAAGAGAGAGAGAGAGAGAGAGAGAGAGAGAGAAAAGAAATACACACAAAAAAAAAAGAAATAGAAAAATGAACTGTATTTTAAAAAAGACATTACAAATATATTACACTGAAATAATTATGAAAAATTAATTTTAAGGTCTTATAATATTATCAGAATTCTAGCAAAATTGTAAGATAGAGATAGAGAGAGAGAGAGAGAAAGAGAAAGAGAGAGAGAGAGAAACAAAGAGATAGAGAACAAGAGTCAGTGACACAAAAAGAGAGAGACAAAAAAGACACCAATGGCTGAGAGACAAAGAGAGACAAAGAGAGACAAAGAGAGAAAGAGAGAGAAAGATGCGAAATTGGAGAGATGAAAGAGAACATTTTAAATGTAAATAACGAGAAGAAGTTTTAAAACAAAGATTTAAGAGGTAGATTTAAAAGTTTAATTTAAGGGATAGATTTCATAGGTTACATGTGAAGGGTGGAGGCGCGGTGGCTGAACTGTAAAGCGCTTGGATTCTGAAGCTGGGGTCCCGGGTTCGAATCCTTGTGAAGACTGGGATTTGTTTTTCGCGATCATCGGGCGCCTCTGAGTCCACCCAGCATCTGACATTAGTTGGGGAAAAGTAAAGGTTGGTCGTTGATCTGGCTACATGACACACTCTTTAAAAGTAGGTCACAGAATCAAATGAGCTTTAATTCATCTGCTATATAGACCTACAAGGTGTGAAAGGAAAATATTACTTTCTGTGATGTGTGAATGATAGCTTTAAAAGATAGAATTAAGAGTCACATTTGAGAAATTGATTTAAAAGAGGTAAATCACGATGTATTTTTAAGAAGTAGATTTAGGAGGTAGATTTAGGAGATAGATTTAGGAGGTAGATTTATGTGGT
>JADKLZ010003886.1:743569-769499 GCA_021533235.1 Biomphalaria straminea | reverse complement strand
ATAGACGTACAATCATTATTACATGGCCTCTAGAAGTACAATGGTTAGAATATGACATATAGACTTACAATAGTTATTATATGACCTCTAAACCTACAATGGTTATTTTATGACCTCTACACGTGCAATGGTTAATATATGACCTCTAGACGTACAGTGATTAGCATAGACGTACAAACCACTAGTTTTATAGTGGAATGGGACCTAAGGAGGTATATCAATAAGGCCTTTTGTTGTTTGTTTTTTATCATTTTTGACGCATGGTTTGAAGTTGTTGAAGAGTTAACTGTTATGCCCCCTTCCATAATCCCCGCCTACGTGTAATTTCGTCTGTTTTGTAGCGTTACATGATTCAAAGATTGAATAATTTTCTTTGACATGAAATGTCTATTTTTCTCAGAACGTATTGAGCTTAGAATGCAGAGAATAGCTGATCGTCTGCCGAGGTTTTGACAGAAGTGACGTAACCAGTGTAAGTCGAGATGACGTAACATTCCTGGAGCGTCACATGCTTGGTGAAATTAGGTCAAGTATTCGTTCTGCGCTGAGTGTTTTTTTTTAGTGCAGTGCACATCGGAGTTCAAGGTTAAATCAGGTCCTGTTGAGTAGAACTGCTTCTGACAAACACAACTATAAGGGTGGCTCTATCACCTCCATGGAAGATGGGTAAGGACTAGGCCTTTCAGCCTGAGGTCCTGGGTTCGAATCTCGGTGAAGACTGGGATTTTGAATTTCTGGATTTTTAGGGCCCCCTGAGTCTAGCCAACTCTAATGCGAAGTAACAGATTGGCGGATCATTGGCCACATGACAGTGCACCCGATGGTAAAAAAAACAACATATGTCCTTAACATTATGTGCCCTATGTATAGTAAGGTCAGAACAACACTTTAATGCGTGAATTTATTAAGGGAAAAATTCTCTATTTAGATTAGGTATGCGAAATAAAATACAGTTTCTTTTGGTATATTTGCATCTGTAAGTAATATTAGTAACGTATTGAAAATTCAAATGTTCGTAGACTAAAAAAGCTTAATCACTTTGTAATGTTTACTCTAACAGTTGCATTATTAGAAGCAACGAAGGAAAACGTAAAAATATAGAACAATAAACAAAGCGTTTTTCGGTCAATTACAATTTCCCTACATTGTTCGAATCACCAAATTAAAAAAGCTGATATAGTTAATTGTTGTTTTATTTCAATTAATCATTGTGTCGTCAGGTAAAAGAAATAAAAATTGCAAAATTTCAGTTTCTTTCGTGATAGGGTGTGGGAGAAACAACGTGTACAAACTTTTTACCAGACAGACAGACAGACAGACAGAGGGAACTTAATATAAGCTTTGTAAAAAGTATTAACAATGATCAAACGTTCGTCAGACGGATGCAAGTCAATGGTAAATAATAAATTAGCCAAACGTTTATTAATAAAAGAGTTCTAGAGTGCTTGAAATATGTTTCATGTTTTGTGTCCTGTTCATGTTTTGTGTCCTGTTCATGTTTTGTATCCTGTACAAATCTAGGCACCACCAATCGGAGGTAGTAAGCGGCTGCTAATTTTCCTATGCTTTAGGCCGGCCCTGATGTGGATAGTAATAGTCACATGGTTGTTGAGGCTCTCTTCCATCCCCGTCAGTGTAATGAACTCGGTCCTACACCAGTCCAAAGGGGATCTGTTTTGCGTCATCTAACGATGCTAATCACTAGGGTGTCACATTGAGACTGATTGGTTGTAGTTTAGTAATGAAAGGGACTTACAGTTTGTATTTTAACGTTGGTGTGTGGTGGATAGACGTGTGGTGGGTTGATGTGTGGTGGTGAATCAGTGGATGTGTGGTGGATGGATGTGTGGTGGTGAATGAGTGAATGTGTGGTGGGTTGATGTGTGGTGGTGAATGAGTGGATGTATGGTGGGTTGATGTGTGGTGGTGAATGAGTGGATGTGTGGTGAATAGACGTGTGGTGGATGGGCGTGTGGTGGATAGATGTGTGGTGGTGAATGAGTGGATGTGTGGTGGATGGGCGTGTGGTGGATGGATGTGTGGTGGTGAATGAGTGGATGTGTGGTGGATGGACGTGTAATGAATGAATATGTGATGGATGAATATATGTTGGGTGAATATGTGTTGGTTGAATATGTGGTAGGTAGATTAAAGCAAGTCATTACTATTACAACATGCCAATTACATCATTATATCATTTCAATATTACAACATCTCAATATTACAACATGTAAATATTACAACATCTCAATATTACAACATGCTTATGTGACAATGTCTACATTACAGTGGCTATTTTGAAAGGTCGACGCCGAAACATTGAGTATAAAAGTACGTCCGAATGTGGTCCGCAGACCGACTGCATGTTGCCCCAAACAGAACGTTACACGCATGTCTAGGCAGGTTCAACTCGTTTGTTAGCTCAAGTACACAAACAAAAACACACAAAAAACTTCTCGGAACAAACTACACAGGAGACAAACATCAGAACCATGCTTGGTCTACGTCACAGCCTCCCTGGCAACAGTTAGGGTACCTACGTGTGGCATGTGCCTACGTCTGGCATGTGTCTACGTGTTTCGTGTGTGTGTGTTTGTATGTGTGAGTGCAATTGCACTTGCGTGAGTAAAAAAAAACTCATGGCATGACACGTGCGTAAGGATCCAGAAGATAGCGATGTATTGTTTGTATGAGTCGCAAGACAACTTGTAGAATATCTAGTCAATCTAAATTTACAATATAATTTAATCTATGCGTCTGTTTTTTTTGTTTTTGTTTTGGAGAATTTAGCAAAGATATTTGGACATCTGCAAAAACTTCTAGCTATTGGAGTTTCTCACGATTAGCTAAACAATGTCATGGATTCTAAAATGAATACACTGTTGCCAATTAAAACATAAGGATTGAATTATAATTTTTACAAAAAAAAACTTAGAGTCAAATCAACGGTATTACATCTAGTGTGTTGACTATCATGTTTTATGGATCCTTCTCAATCGCTGTCTCTCTCCATCTTGTGCGGTCTAGAGCTATGTCATCCCAATGGTCATTATTGATGTTCACTGATTTAAGGTCACGTTTTATTACATCTATGTAACGGAGGTGGGGGCGACCAGTTTTTCTTGAGCCAGTCGCGAGTTGTCCGTAGAGGATGACTTTCGGTATGCGATTGTCCTCCATCCGGCGAACATGTCCAAGCCAGAGCAGGCGGCGTTGTCTGAGAACTGTAAAGATGCTTGGAATACTCACAGCCTTCAGTTTTTGGATTACTTGAAAGTATGACATTTTCTTTATATTGAAATTATTTTATGGAACAAATTTAAGACTTAAACAAAAATGATTCTGAAGTAATAAAAACGTGCACAGAATCTTTTAATATCTTTTCTATCAATTATAGTTTATTAACTCTTTCTCTCCTTAACTGACGATACCAACGTTGATTGCACAAGAATGTGGTAAATAATTACGGAGAGAAAGAGTTAACACTTCCTTTATTCTGGACACCGTATGATGTGGTATAAGTCAATTCAGAACTTCGTGCAACCAGGAAACTGGAACGCTGATCTCAAAAACGGCTCTAACGATTTTCTTAGAAATGTAACTGTTAATCTATATTGCACGTGGAAAACTGTAGTTGGACTTGTATAATTTGTCAAAGTATAAAAGAAATACATTAAAATGTGGCTGTAATATGGAACTTAAAACGAAAGAAAAGGCGCAACCAGCAGTAGTGTACCGATAAATTAAAGGTTCTTAAAGTCTATTAAAATATTATCTAAGCTTTACCTATATTTTAGGTTAATATAGATTACGTCTAGATTCTAGATCAAACTACATCTTTAGAGTTCTAATTCAGATATGTGTGAACAGTGTGATCAAGGTACTAATAAATAATTATAATAATTCATTATGAACTGTGGGCAGACGTCTGAGGTCAGGATATGGCCAGCGGGCCAAAGTTGTGGTATCACTGGGCTGTAGGAAAACATTACCTGAATTCCCCGTGGCCTAATGATATTTAAATTTATCATAGAAACACCGCGCTATCAAGGTCATAGAATTAATCTTGGCCTGGATCCGTGCCACTAACTAAAGATGCCATTCTTAATCTTGCTAAAAGTACTTGCTACAGCTCTTTTAAAAGACTGTTCAATTGGAGTATTCACTATTATGTTCTTGAGCCTTATAAACAAAAACAACAATATATTTTTGGGTCCACTCAGCTCCAATGGGTACCTGACATTAGTTGGGAAAATGGCAAGGCGCTTAGTTTTTTTGCTGGCTACACGACACCCTCGTTAACCGTGGACCATATGAATATCTGCCCTATTAACCACAAATTTACATCAAAGATTTAATATATTTTGTAGGGCATTATCTTCGATTCCGAAGCATAAAAATATATGCAGTGTTTCACTTGACCGCGTAAACCTAATCGCGACCTGCATAATGTAATGCTGACGAACATAGACATGGTCTATGATCAGTTTTCTGTTCGTCGTCTGCTTCTGTCAAAATGGCGACTGATTTCTTTTTAGTGTCTGTTGTAATCACTTTCCAAACTAGAAGTGGATTTAATAATCTTCTCTAAAAAATGTTCTCACTAATACGTAAGTGTCCACTCGTTTATCACAAGATAATATTTTTGCAGCTAAGTGTGAGGAACAGCAGAAGCAGTATGTTTGGCAGAAGACTATAAACTCTAACCGTATAAATGTTTAAAACAGGTAAACAAAACACATTACGCTTATTTTATTCCTCTTTTCGAAAGGGTGATTCGCTTCAATGTATTTGTTAAATTACAATTGCTATTAGTCCCATCTGTATCGTTGTGTCATGTCACTTAATACTATAGAAGTGTTTTCAAAACTTTGTTCCGTGGAACCCTGTTGTTCAGTGAGGCAGGAACTCATTGGCCTCCGTCAGTCGTAGAACGACTATGGTTCATCTCGAGTGAGACAAAAGCCTGGACATTGTCTATGGTCGGAACGATGTCGACCACACAGCAGTTCCCCCTTCTCCGCGCAGCTGATGTGAGCAAAGGAACGGAATATCCGATACAGTTTGAAATTAGAAACGCAGCAGGCTCTGCCAGGCTGTAGCACAGTGTGTCACAAACTGCCTAATGGTCACCAGCTCCTGATTGTTCAGGGTTGTCTCCCGAAGCCTTTCCCGCGATTCGGTATAGCCGCAAGGCAGCGGAGGTTTGGATTCATAGTTTTCCTTCTCTTAGATGGGTAGCCAACCAAGGCTAACGAGCCCCTCCTGCCCGAAGCTTACTGGTTTAGGCGCCAGTTACTCGTCTTTGCCCCTTCTCCTGTCTGTCAAACGAATCCGCCAGGCTCAATATCTGAATTACACGTGAAGGCCAGGAGTTGGTCTGGTTGTACTGAAATAATTAACTAGTAGGCCACCAAGTGAATTAATCTCTATAAAAAATTAAGCAAAGTGTTCGCTAAATAATCAGATTGTGCGAAGTGTTTTGTTAGGGAAATAGTTTTGTAAACACTGTACTAAAGAAACACTAGGAAAAGAGTTGTATGAAACATAAGGAATAAAATTACATGTTTCATTTCAGTTAGTTATTTTAACTTTTTTTACATTGCTTTCTTTTAGATTAGTAATACATAGCTAATGTTCAATGTGAAATGACATACAAAGATGTCACCAACATTGAAGTGATGAAGTCCTTAACAGTTCGGGCACTGGCTCTCCCCCCTCCCCCATCCTCATGTGATGTAACGATCGTACGTCGTATGAGATTCGCGGACATTGTCTTAAGTCAAGACAAAACATGTATTTTTAAAGACAGGTATAACAAAGAGGCACTAAGAGGAACAACTGAGACATAGTTTTCCCGTTTAAGAACTGTCGCTTCTCCTTAGAAAACTTGAAATCCATAAGCACTAGCTGGACAGAAAATATGACAGTGATAAATAGAAGCAGCTTGCCTTTCTTTACGCTGAAAGGCGTGAGAAGATCGAAATCAGGGAGGCTGAAATTACGGTCAACGGG
This sequence comes from Biomphalaria straminea, assembly GCA_021533235.1. Lineage (NCBI taxonomy): Eukaryota > Metazoa > Mollusca > Gastropoda > Planorbidae > Biomphalaria > Biomphalaria straminea. The sequence goes on along the minus strand of JADKLZ010003886.1, from coordinate 763,484 downwards.
CAACATGCGACATGTGACATGATGCTATACGCCCACTCGAAACTTCCGTCACCACTGCTTACTAAGAGGCAGAAAATAGGATCAAACGAAGATTTTTTTTTTTTTTTTTTTAGATGATGCAGCCCATGACATTTGTTTTTTCAAATCTTTTTGGCCCCCAAGTTCCAAAGGGTTGGGAATCACTGAAACACTTAAGAGTTTAGAGATACGTTATAGTGACATTTTAAACATTACACTGGTAGACCTTATTTACGAGCAAGATATGATCTCGCCTCCCAAATCATTGCGCTGAAAAAAGTAGTCCGAATAATCCATAATTGCATGAGTGTTTAAAAGAAATGAAATTGCATTTTTTTTTATTTCAGAGATGACATAAAAAAAAATATCTTGCTTCAACGGAAGAAAAAAATAATAAATTGTTTCATTTATGTGAGTTTAATTTACGAATTAAGTCACGCAGTTAGTGGAAGTGTGTGTATATTAATATTGTCTGACAATCTTAACCAAATGTCTGTGATCATTAAACATGTCTGTGGTAAGTTGATGTCTGCGTTTAGTCAAAGATGTCTGCCGTTTTTAAAGATGTCTGCGGTAAATTAATGATCTATATGGTAGGTTAAAGATGTCTGTGGTAAGTTAAAGATGTCTCTGGGAAGTTAAAGATGTCTGCGTTTAGATGTCTGCCGTTTTTTAATGATGTCTGCCGTTTTTAAAGATGTCTGTGGTAACTCTCCATAAAAAGTTAAATTGAAGAATATGTCAAAAACAACGGAGAATAAAATATCGAAGGTGGTTAATTTAAAAACAAATTCAAAAAAATAAAAATAAAAAAAAGGAATACAATCTGGTCGTGTGGTCAGCGCCTTGGGTTGTCTCAATAGTCCCCTGTTCAAACCCTATAACTCCTTGCCTTCTAGCAGGAGGTCAAAATAAGTAAAAAAAAATATTTATTTCTGAAAGAACATTTGGAACATAACAAAACAATAATTACATAATATACTTTTAAAAGTAATTTAAAACAAAATTTTCAGATAAGAGAATACAAAGCTATTTTGTGCGCAAAAAAACTATTTTCATAAAAAAAAGTATTCACAAATATTTAACAACTAAATTGCTAAATATTATAATTTAACAGCTACAAAGAAAATGTCTTAGCGACCCCCACTGCACACATGAAGTGAAAGAGCTTAGACCGTATAGTTTGAATATTTAATAAGATATGTTATATTTACCTCTGTTGAGTCTTCGAAGCAATCATGTACTCCGTTATCAATAACAGACAAAGAATTAAACAATGTTTGCTGCTGAGCAGAACTGAACTAATAGAGCCAAGGGAACAAAAAAAAGCGTCCAGTATTTCTTAATTTTATTCTCTCAATCTGAAGTGATGTCTGTTGCTTCCACGTAATCTAGTCTAGCCCCCACGTCTTGCCGCGTTTCTTGTATATCAAGGGAAGTAAATCACTTTGAAGGATGCGATAAAGCAAGAGGTAACTTTGATATATATGAGTTTTCTTCTCTTTGTTCATTTATTTTTCTTTATCATTACATGAAGTCTGCAATGTTTTCTCTTTTTAAAGATTTTAAATTATTGAATTACATAAAGGATAAAAATTGAAAAAAACAAATATTCATAATTTGGCTACTTTATGTATATTATAAATAAAAATATCTAATTGCTTACATTTAAACACAGATACCATGTGCTATACTCATAAATGAATACATGATTTTCTATGTATATATAGTAGACACAGTGGCAGACTGATGTGCTTACCAACTATTCAACCTTTTTAACCCTTAAAGTGCTGAGCTGTTTCACAATGAGTGCATACCAAATGGAATTACAATTCTGGTGTTAAGAGGCTAAACTACTACACGCATTTTAAGGGTTATGGGGAAAAAAATAGTATATATATATATAGGGAGAGAGAGAGAGAAAGAGAGAGAGAGAGAGAGAGAGATATGTCAATATATATCTCATGTCTCCAAAAACACAAGAACATTTTAAGACGGATTGAAAGCACATTTAAGTACAAATTATTATGGAGTGTATATGGATATTATGGAGTGTGTATGATTATTAAGGAGTTTGTATGATTATTATGGAGTGTGTGTGTGTGTGTGTGTGTTTCTATGGTGACGGTAAGAAGATGTTAGCGATTGGTTCTGAATAACTTGTGTAAGATGTAAGGTCATAGGTGTCATTGTCGTCTGCGATAACTGGACATGAGACTAAAAGGGTTATTATGGTGAGTTAGATTTTGTTATAGAATATTATTTCTAAAGTTTAGTAAATTTATTTTATCTCATCTCAATTTGGTTTTGTGAAAATTATAATTAAATTTATATTTATATTTGTTCACATAGTTATTCAAGTTATTTGAAGTTTTATTAGTTAAGACATATTACACCTACAACTGTTTAGTTGTCTACCAGCAGTCGGTACTATAAGTCAATGACTGGTGACAACATTGGTAGATTGAAAAATTGAGGAGAAAAAGAAGAAAAATAAAATGCACATGCCTCCTTAAACAGGTATAAGTGAATAGAGTGTGAGAGATAGAGCACAAGAGATAGAGGGAATGATTGTTACGAGGCACACACACAGAGAGAGAGAGAGAGAGAGAGAGAGAGAGAGAGAGAAGAACTACATTAACCCGAGTTTACTCAGATAAAGAATGTTATATAGAGACGAAACAGGAACGATAACGAAGCCATTAATCAGCAGCTGGGCTGCATATATCAATAGACTCATTCAGTTTCAAATGATAAAAGCTGGGAAATTGTTTAAGTGGTTAGGCTATTAACTGGATTGTGCAGTTAATTAAATACAGTGGTATCTAATCGTGAATTAAATAATTAGTTTAATAAGCGTAATCTGATTTGAATGCTAGTCTTCATTGTCATCAGTCCTTTGAATTCCTAAAGGTGATGTGACGGTTCGCATAACCTGGGATAAACATCGACTGCTAACAAGGCAGGAAAGTTTAGATCTTTTGTAGTACTTAATTAGACTTAGACTTACTTAGACTTAGGTCCTTCCGCATTGGACGGCAAGCTGTCTCCATAAAGATCTGTCATTGGTAATGGCTGAAGCCTCCTCCCACCTGGTGTCCACTGTTCTAAAGTCCACCATGAAAGTGTGGCGCCACGTTATACGAGGACTTCCCTGTTTGCGCTTTCCTCGTATAGGCCTCCATATCATCGCAACTCTTGGTATGCGTAGTTCATTTTGTTAAGGAACATGTTCCGCAATCCTCATGCGACGCTCTGTCACAACCTCACTAAGTGTTCGACTCCCAGTTCGGCATAGGATTTCCTTGTTTGAGACACGTTCTGTGTAACTGACTCTCAAAATCCGTCTCAGCCATTTCTGTTGAGCCAAATTTAGTCTTTTCTTAATTTTGACAATTGTGTTGAGAAGGTGTATTTTTGTCTCGAGTCCATTGGCTTGGCTTGTCCAAATAGGCTGCAGCCTTTGGAAAATCCTTCCTCCCTATCTGGAACGCTACATCATGGTAGGCATCCCCATCTTCTGTTATGATGCTGCCAAGGTATGTGAACTTGTCCAACTCTTCAAGCTTTGACTCGCCAAGTCTGACGTGCGCACCATTGAGTAGCACGCTGCTGAGAAACTCTTCAGTCAGATCAAGTGACTCTGCAGATACGTCTCCAAGCAGCTCTGCAGAAACTCTAGCAAGACCACCGACTTCTCTGACTCGCCTCACCTTCACCTATCACGTCCATTGAACTGTTGGGGCACTCCACAAGATCTGTCAACCGTTTTCTCCATTCCTCTGTGTCCTTTGCCTTGAATAGAATTTCATTTTATGACAGGTCCGCCCATTCTTTTAAGTTGTCTTCCCATCGATTTCTTTGTCTGTTTTGTACATTTTAGCCTCTGTCATGTAAAGCTGGGCTGCTGGAAGATTCCCCTAGTAAAGTTCCCCTTTGAGACCTTGGCATTTTGCATTTTTTGGTATCAATGTATCACCATGAAAAAGATAAGTGGAATTTATTTGTTTTAGTTTTTTTGTTACTCTTAATAACTTACACTTTTCCTGGTTGAAAGACATGCTCCAATTTGATTTCCATTTCTGTAATCTATGTAATTCTCTTTGTAAAATTTCTATCTCTTGTATTGTTCTATATATTATGCAATCATCTGCAAACAATCTGACTTTTGTTCCTGAACTAATGCAATTCGGTAAATTATTTAGGTAAATTAAAAATAAGAGTTAACCTAACACTGCTCCTAAGGTACACCTGAGTTTACTGTTATTGGTGTTCATTTAGAGGAACTAGAACCATTTATTATTATGGTTAATATCAAGAAAAAACCGATGATAATTTATTGTAGTGCAATGTTTTTTTTGTTTTTTTTTTTATTATAGAGTTATTCTTTGGTAACAAGACGCTTTAATAATTATAAACTATTTCGAATCTTGATTCAATCTGAATTGTGTTCGCTGAGCTCCTAAAGGCAGCAATGAAACCAACCAGATACTTCCGTGAGTCCACTTCCCTTATAATAAACATTTGATTGAGATACACAGGAGGCTGTGGGTTGAAAGACGAGATAAAAAAACAACGACTGTTAACTTTGTAAGAGGTTTAGACACACGAATGAAAAGAGAGACAACTGAGTTTTTCAATCTGACTCTCACTTCACGCCGTTCTTGAGTCTGCAGGTGATTGTCTGCTCTTGGTGCATTCAAATACGCGTGTCTAACATCAAGGTCGCAGCCCAAAAGGTCAACGCTCTAGTCACGTGACTGTTTATTTGAAAGGAGATTAAAAGAGTTGGCGGGAAAAAATGCAGATGGTAACGACAAGTAGCCGTCTGCTTAATGCGGGTGTAGTGAGGTCTTACTGCGGGTGTAGTGAGGTGTTACTGCGGGTGTAGTGAGGTCTTACTGCGGATGTAGTGAAGTCTTACTGCGGCTGTAGTGAGATCTTACTGCGGATGTAGTGAGGTCTTACTGCGGCTGTAGTGAGGTCTTACTGCGGATGTAGTGAGGTCTTACTGCGGCTGTAGTGAGGTCTTACTGCCGATGTAGTGAGGTCTTACTGCGGATGTAGTGAAGTCTTACTGCGGGTGTAGTGAGGTCTTACTGCGGATGTAGTGAGGTCTTACTGTGGGTGTAGTGAGGTCTTACTGCGGATGTAGTGAGGTCTTCAGGTTGTAGTCCTTCTAGATTTAAATCGCTTGAAACATACACCCTAGCTTAAAACCAGTCTATTTCAATAGCATTAACAGAAAGCAGTTCCAGTGGATATCTGCTGGCCATGTGGTATGCGCTCTGGACTGTCGTTCGGTGCTTTCAAAGGTTCGAACCCTGACCTCTGCCATTCCTCGTCGTTCTGATGTAGATTAAAAAGCAATTATCTTCAAATCTGTAGAAACATTTGCAATATGTCAAAACGATGAAAAATAATGTAGTTGCGTAAATCATACTCGTAAAATAAATAGGCTCGATGTATACTTTGATTACAGATACCCAACCTGACACCAAAGCTGTGTATCAAGGATTGGTCTCTTTGGTCACACAAGATGCAAAGGAAGTTAATGCATCCGTATCACGTAAAAAGCCAAAGAGATTTTCGTATTTTAATTAAGGATGTACCCCATACGTTCATCATCCTGATTACACTCATAATCAATGAATTGATGTAGACCTTAAAAATACTTTAGACCATATGTTCTGGTCCTATTCTATTTCAAATTAGTATTTCAAAGGAAAAATCAGTTTCACAGTGACAATAGTTAAATCTTTATATATATATCTATATATCTATATATCTATATCTATATCTATCTATCTATCTATCTATCTATATATATATATATACAGACGATACTTTAAAGAAGAAGATATTACTTATTAGGTCTTACACATGTCCCTGGGTCAATCTTGTTATGTGTCGTGTGAGCGTAAAGTTTTCTTTTGTATTTAATATTGGTGTTTGAGTGTATAGGATTAGGAAGTAGTTTATATTTATATAGTTTGTTGTCTAGAATATTGTGTATTGTGTGTTTACGTCATCCTTAGTTCCCGCATGACAGAAAGAGCGTTGTTTTTTTAGCTGATGGTTTGGTGTTTGATCTGATGTTTGGATGTTGGTCTATTTTCCCGTAGTAAAGGGTGTTAGGCTTTGGGTTCTGCGAAAGAGTGTTGTCTCTCCGCCCTTGGAGCCGGATCGTCAGCTAATGTGAGAAAGGTGTGCTATGGTTCTTTGAACATAATTTGTACTAAACTTGTAATTGCAGTATTGATACTTATTCATGTTCATACTTATGTCTCATTACATCATTTATGCATTAAATCGTTACACTCACATTCGTGATGTTTAGCTGATATGGATTGAATAATCAGTATTAGTAATATTGTTCATGTTTAACAATGTGTTCAGTTAATGAAATGTATTTAATGTTCGGTAAGCCACTGTGATAACGGCTTTGTTTGGTTTATACTGTCGAGCTGGGGGACCTGGGAGTTTGAGGAACTCATGTCTACCCCTAAACCAACGAGCGAGAAAACCCACCCTGACATTATGCATGTTAATGTTAATCAATTACTTGAATTAAATTTTTATAGCAAAGGAGTGCAGTATTTCCCGTGGCTACGCAACCCCAGCTCTGGCCTACACATTTTTCCAAATCTAGTACAGGCATCACCATTTTCAGCATGTAGAGTGTAGAGGTTTTATATTACAATAACTATCTGATTTTTTAACTTTCTTCTTTTCTTTTGTTGGTATTGAAATCAATTGGCATTAGTCCAAATACCACCTGGATTTGCCGGTGTGCTATTCATCTTAGCTCAATATTTTGTTATAATATTGAAATAGACCAAACTAGCATGTAATAATAAAATGGCTTTTTTGTTTTGTTTATTGTGGGAAGCGTGGTCGAGAGGCTAAGTGCGGCTTGAGCTTGGCTTGCTTGGCTACCTAAAAGGGGGATCGAGGTTCGACACCCGACTCGGGCAGAGTTGTGTTTACTGAGCGCCCAAAGGCAGCACGGGAAACCACCTCCTAGATACCCCCTCCCTCCCACTGGTCCACAAATGAGATTGGACCAAAGCGCTCTGAGTATGCTAGAAGCATGAAAGTAGCGCTATATAAAAGCTATAATAATAATTGCCCTTTTATTTTTTAAAAAGTTTATATAAACTTGCTTTGTATGTCTTGTCTAGTATACGTTAATTCTCCCACTTCCCGTTCTTAGAGCCAGTAGCGGCCTTAGGGGGTGGCAAGTGGGGCAACCGCCCCAGGCCCCGCGCACTGCTAAGGCCAGCCCTACTTAGAGCAAGGTATCACCACTAACAAAACATGAATCAATCGAAAATCTGACCGATAATTTTATCAAGTCGCATTTAATTAATTTTGTTTTTTATATAGAATATAATTTAAAATATTCCTCAGGTTAACCGTTGGCCAAAGAAACAGATGACCTTAACATCATCTGCCTTGTAGATGGCAAGGTCTAAAAGGGGAACTTTACTTTAGAGTTTGGGTGCCACTCTACCTATCATAGTTTTGTGTTAAACCAAGCATCCAAAGTTTGGTGCTATTTACTTACCAATAGTTTGGATCTACATAGCATATTAACTCTTTCTCTCCGTAATTATTTACCACATTCTGGTAAAATCAAGATTTGTATCGTCAGTTAGGAGAGAAAGAGTTAACCAATGCTACATAACGAAATCGACAGTTATGTGCTACATTACATAGCAGTGGTACTAAATCCCATATCAACATTTTAGTGCTACATATTAAAATTCGGTGTTACACTATGTATGAACGTATTACTACTTATCAAGAGTTCCATTTTACTTCTCGAATCAACAGTCTAAAGCTCCATTCTGTGTGGCTTTAAGAATCCTAGACTTGGTTTTCGTTGTTCTCATCAACATTTTCTTCAAAGGTTTGTTTCCCCTTGTTAACGTGTCGATGTTTACAATGTCGTCTGCTGATTACAAACTGCAGACCGTGTCGAGCTTGCGGTGTTATTGACGTCAGAACTACTCAGGCGTAGCGGGAACCAGGCGAGTATCGCAGATGATTAACCACGCAGCCACGTGAACAAAGGTGTAAATAGTAAACATATTTGTTTCCCCCTTAACGTTGGAACCTAACAAATTTTGGAATACCTTGCATAATTATTTAAATAGAAATTAGATTGGAGTTCGTTGCTATTAGGTCTTAATATATTTACTCGCCACTGGAAGGTAATTTAAGGTGAAATGTTATGTTTTTAAGACCTATAATTTGAATAATTTTGAAGTCAAATAAACACTTAGAGTTACATTTAATTGCGGGTCTGACCAGTATAATTCGCTTGGCTTCTTTATGGGTCCGAGTTTGTATCTTGGTGTAGACCACGGGAGCACGTTATCCTGCCTCAACGTGGCGCTCCCGTGGAAACGGCTCACTAGAGGAAGTGGCTAGGCGAAAGGGTAACAAATATGATTCCCGTGGGAGTGCCCATGGGCGGACGAGAGTCTGCCCCTTCACGGTGCGGATTTGTAAGAAAGCTCCCACAAACCAGTCACAAATCCATGCGCTGTTCCTCAAGGGACCGTCTCATCAATGTCGGTTTCCGCACAGTTAGCTTGGTACAACGAAGGTAAAAGGTGGAGGCCCCCGGTGCCACCGAGTGGTATTGGAAACAGCAATGCTCTATAAGCATTGACTCGGGTCGCTCCCAGACAGGCCTGTTGGTCCGCAGGTTTGTTTTTTTTTTACTGTTTGATTTTCGGGCAGTGAGGTCAGACAGGTTTTTTTTCAAACTTAGAGCTCGAAGAGCCTTCGGCTCAGCTCTTAGACTATCCAGCGGTGTAGACCAGGCATTTTAAAATGAGTTCTGAGTTGTTTTTGGAGTTCTACATTTTCCTGATATATTCTTTTCCCGCATATTTCAAACAAAATAGGCCCAGAAGATGGATCCGAGCGCTTACTATAATTTCGAAAAATTATTACAGACGATGAGAGGAACTTGATTTAACTGCTTATACTCCACCCTGTCCTTTTTTTTCTTTCCTTACTTCTATAAATAGAATTAAATGAAGGGTCAGAGAGTATGACTTTTGAAGTCAACAAACATGGAGAAATAGTTTAGATAGATGGTTAATAGATGGCTGCCTGGTCGAGCGGTTTGCACGCTGGACTGTCGTATCGATTTACCGATGGTCCCGGGTTCAAACCCTTCCCTCTCCCATCCCCCGTCGTCCTGCGGGAGGTTTGGACTAGGAAGTAACTATCTTCAACTCTGAAGGAATTTCCGAAATATGTAAAACAATTTTACAAGCCCTAGATTTGACATTTCGAGATAGGACTCAAGAGACGTTCCTGTCCACATTACAATTTCTTTACCAGATGAGTTTCATATTTCTATAGAATGTAGTTTATAATGGGAAATAGATCTTGGATACTCTCTTGTTGCTCCTCTAGCCAGCTTTGCGCTGCTGAGCTGTAAGGCTTTTTCGAAGTCGGCGCTTTTGAAAAATCGTCTGCTGTGTCGTCTGCTATTCTTCTCAGCAGTTCCGCATCGACATTTGTGGTGTGGTGGTAGTAAGAGCTGATTCTGAGATGAAATTAATTAATTTATATAAGCGGATACAATTAAAAGTTTCGTCTGATAAGTATTAATGTGCTCGATTATTTTTTTTTCGTCCAAAATGACTGTTGCATCTTATCTTATGAACTGCAGACTTTACTTCTAAAGAGAAGATAATTACGTCCCATGCGCATGGTGCACAGTGAGTTAGACTTATTAAGTGTTAGGTGAAATATTACCATAAGACTGTAACTATTTGTACTGATTAATTCTAAGATTTTTTATAATTAGGATTTCCATAGATTGGATGAAATGATAACATTACCTCATTTTTACAAAGTTTAAATAAACTCTGTCTGTCTGTCCGTCTGGTAAAAAGCTTGCAAAACGTTATTTCTCCCACATCCTATCTCGGATCAAGCTAAAGTTTAATTAGCCTAACTACTGGTAATAAATTATTGTGTTTGATATCTCGAACAAGGGAAAGAAATTGTAATTGAATGTAGTGGTGGTATAAGATTAAATTTGTCCCGTTTATAGATCGTCGTCTGAGGCTCAGTGAACATAAACCTGACAGATAGGACGAGACTCTAGAAACAATAGATAAATCTACAACCTTCCATGTTCATAAGCTCTCCACAAGCAGAATGGTTACCGTGTTGCCTTGAAAAGACCGAGAATGCTTGAGTCGTGAGTTCGAATCAGGTCATTCCGCCCTTTTTTAAATTTGTATAAAGCCTTTTTTTTTTAAATTTTGGCTAGATCTATTACAAATTTAATTACATGACTGATCTAAAGTAATTGATACAAGTACGGTTAATACAAAGATTATTTTCTACTGTTGCGGTCGTATCCTCTGACAGAATGAATCACACATACCATGAGTTCTAATAACACGGAGGCCAATTCGAGGAAAGCGGGACGGCCTCGTAGGCCTAAAGCTTGGCACCACACTTTCCAGGAGTACCTCACAACAGAGAACACCGGCTTCAACGTTGCCATGTACAGATCTGTATGGAGTCGAGAGCTTGCCGCAGCGCCAAATTGAGCAGGTGGGTCAAAGTCTAAGTAAATCTTCCGTCAAGCAGACAGTGGTCAAAAGTGTGGAATGTCCGGCTTGTGATATCATATATATATTTTTTTAAAATTTATCCACCAATCTTCTGGGGTGTACACATTTTTTTCGTGACAGACAGACAGACATACAGAGTGAGTCGATACAAGCTCTGAAATGTCGATGACTAAATGTAATTTTCTCAAACTTTTTAAATTTGTACGTTTCGGATGTTCCTTCAAAAATGAAGATTTCTATTCCTTACCAAAACCTAATGTAGAAGACAGTAGGCAGAGCTCAATATCCTATAAGAAACCACAGTCCAGCCATCATATTTTATTATATTTATAATGTAACACAACCATATCACCTCTTGGATTTACAAAATCAATATAATCAATGGAATTGTTTCATCACAAAAAAAAGAAAACAACATTTTTTACAATACATTTTTTTTATTGATATTCATTTTGTAAACATTAAAACATTTTTGAAAAAAATAAAATCTTAGAAATATGAAATGATTGCTACATGAAATGACAGATAAACAAGACATTAATGTAAAGAATCAAATCCAACGTAGAAACAAGAGACTACGCAAAACTAGCTCAGTTGAAGACTAAACTAGGTCAGTGAAAGACTATATTTTGATTAGATTTACTGAAATCTTATGTAAGAAATAAATGTCAACTACTGTATGCCCAACCTGCAACCGCAGCTCTCTCTTTAGCCACACAAGAAGTTGCAAAGGGAAAAGATTGTTTCTCGAGACGTAAAATGCCACCCACATATATATATATATATATATATATATATATATATATTATTTGTAACATACATAAATTGTTTTCTTTTAATATAAATATATATATAGAAAGCCAACTAGTCATGCAGAGCTGTTTGAAGATTGAGTGGCAAACTATGAACAAGTTCCACCAAATTTTATTATGCTTATTTTCATTATTATTATTATTATTATTTTATTTTATATATACAAAAATATATTATGTATGCTGCCAATATAATGCTAATATAATGCCATAATATTTATACAATAATTTGATTGTCTGCTGCTGCACCATTATTAGAACTAATAATTTAGCTTACTAAATGGGATCCACAAAACCATAGCTGCAGTCATATGTAAAAATAGCATGATAATATTATATCAAGCTTCACAATACTCATAATTAGGAAAGCTGTGCACCATTACAGGGCTTCCTATTTCACTGATACAAATTAGGACCCCCACATAAAGAATTAAATCTCTTATTTATAAAAACGATAGGCTCTTCTCTTGCATAAAGCTAAACTTGTAGGCTAAGTGCACAGATCCAGACATTAGAATAATAGAGAATTAAAACTAGTTTATATTTCAAACATCTCTTTAGCAAAAAAAAAAACAAACAAAAACCTAAGAAACATTGTACCATGTGGTGTCCTGGAAAAGTCTCAAAGTTTAAAAGAAAACAAAAAACACTGAATGATCTAAAAAGTATTACATAACATTATCGAATTGCCTGCTCTAAAGGTTGTTTAGTCTACTGGAAGTAAGGTCATTATTTTCTGTTCTTGCTTCTATGTGTGTGGGGGGAACCTTTTCCCATAATTCATACTCATCTATCAAGTGGTTGTAGGAACAATTCAAATATAAAGGATGTAGATCTATACTTTAGGGGGCGTTGTGGTTGAATAGTTATAAGCGCTCGGCTTCCGAACCTGAGGTCCTGGGTTCGAATCCAGGTGAAGACTGGAATTTTGAATTTCGGGATTTTTAGGGCGCTCCTGAGTCCACACAACTTTAATGGGTACGGGTTTAGGTTTTAGTTTTTGGCACATCGGCACAGTATAGGCCATGTCGTGCCCTTAATGGGTACCTGACTTAAGTTGGGGAAAGTAAAGGCGGTTGGTCGTTGTGCTAGCCACATAACACCCTGCTCGTTAACCGTTGGCCAAAGAAACAGATGACCTTAACATCATCTGCCCAATAGATCGCAAGGTCTGAAGAGCACAATAGATCCATAATTAAAATATATATAATAGTTATAGGGAGATTAAGTTTTGTAACCTTATAATTGTAAGAGCAGTTATCCCATAGATATGGGTTATAAAACAATGAATAATAACTTACAATAAGACTTAAATAATATAGGTATCAGAATCTTTGACTATTCCCATGTCTAATTCCAGACATGTCTCTATATTAACTTTTCTTCTGACATTAACATGGTATCATGGTTTCTAAAATTATATATCTACATGTTAATATTTATAAATTATTCAATAAGGGTCATATCTTTGCAACTAGACATAAAAAATGAAATATGAAAAGTATTAATATTAAGTATAATTATATGTTTGGCAGTTAATATAAGCGGATGAAATGCAGCTTTGTTAGTATTTTTATAGCTGCAATCCTAGTAATGCATTAGCAACCTACAGAGTTTAAAAGGAAAATTAATGTACAATTTTCAAAACAAATTGATCAGTTTTTATATGTTACTGAAAGATTGTTACAACATACTTGGTCTTATGTCCCAATGACATATGTGTTATTATAGCTCCCAAAATATCAGTTAAATGAAACAAAGTAAAAGGACCAGACTTTCTACTTATATAGTAATTTAAAGTGAGTTATGGTAAAAGATTGTTCCATTTTTACTTTTACTTCTTGAATTGTGATTCCATAAATTGTAAAGTAAATTTAGAATGTTACCAAAAGAATTATTTTGATAAGAACACACTCCGCTTTTCCCTATTTTATAGTTATTTTCTGAACCGTATCCCTATGAGAAGTCATATTCTACTTAGTGTATTGCATTCTGTTCCATATGGGGGGGGGGGGAAACAAAAATAACTAAACAATTTTAACTTGGTTTGAGAGTTTATGAATATTTGATTATGACTGCAGATGTCATGAATTGTTAAAAGTCATAATATGTGAAATATTAAAGAATTTTACAAGAAAAGAAAATTATAACTACATTAAATAAACTTATATGATGCTCAAAATAAAACAAGTATGTATCAACATGAATATTTGTTCACAACATGAAATGATATACACCAGAACTCAATACACTGCTTCACACCATCACAGGGTAAACTGTAGGCTTGGATAACAATATATAACAACAATGAATGGAAGAGCAAATCTTAAACCAGATACAGAGATTATGTCATGTAAATACAGATTTGTTTATATCATCTATTATAACTATCTTGTGACAGAAGATCAGAAACCTTAAATATTTTCAACATTAGTAACATTTGTGTTATAAGAGTGTTACATTCCAAAAACAGCTGGCTTCTCTAAGTCTTTTAAAATAATTTACCAGTACTTAGTATTTTGACTCAAAGACACCAGTGGCGTAGCTAGGGTGGGAGGGGGAGTCTAGAACCCTACCAGGTCCCCTCTTGAGGACGGCCCCCAAATGAGTGTCAGAAATTGTTTTTTACATTAATTATTATGCCATGACCTCCTGTCATGATGTCAGATGTAAAAATGCAGGAGCTCCTTAAGAAATCAAGCCTCCCCAGACACCAAAAACTACACCAATGAAAGAAACTATAATTATATAAGACTGAGATTTTTAAATAGTTTAGTTATAGGATTTATGATAACTTTTTTTTAATTGTAAAAGAAAAATTTAAACAATTAATTATGCTACAATTGTTCTGTGTTATACATTATAAAACAAATGCAAATTCAAACTTTGTGAATTTATATAGAAACTTTATCCAACAGTCCCTACACCTTATAATTGATTTGACAATAGAAACCTTCACCTGTAAGTTTTATATATTTAATTAAAAACAAACTTACAAAAAAAATATGGAAAAATGTTTATTGAGCGAGTAATAATCTTTGGAGAAAGTTCAACTGCTATAAACGTTTATGGACAATTATTAAGGGCCCTAATTAATGTCATTTATTTATTTTTATTAATTCCAAAAACACTGAAAATGTATATGCTGCTAAAAATATAAAAAAAATTATATTATATTTGTTACTCAATTTAAATGTCTTTCTACTATTTTTACTTCTATTTAGAATGCAGCCTAATTTGACTTGTTCGAAAGCTGAGGTGTAAGTGTCTATATAACTTCTCATCAAAATGGTGTTGTTCCATCTGAAGGTTTCACTGCGTCATGGGTGTGCTGGTTGTTAAATGTGTTGTAGTAAGATGGAGGGGCGTCATTGCTGGGAGAACCATCCGTGTCAGATTTCTCTGATACTGGAACCTCGATAGTCTTCTCAAACTTGGCCGGGTCCTGGTAGGTGTAGTAGTGTGCCACAATGCAGAAGATGATGAAGTCCAAGGCCATAAGTCCAGCTAGAAGAAACATCAGGTTCTCCATCTTGCAGTCATTTATTTCGTCTGCCCACCAGGGATCTGTTTGGGTCAATTTCAAGGGGAAGAATACAGATAATAGAAAAACTTTAATGTTTATCTTCTCATAAAAAATTTATATTTTGTGTTGGTTTGTAATGGAGAAAAAAAAAAGAAAGTTTTCTTGATAGAAAGACAATATATTTCAATTTTCATTTTCTGGAATCTATTGCAAATTATGTAAAATAACACCTGATCTTCATGTTTAAAATTATCATGTCTTCTTGAAAGATAGAGTTCTCTGTGGGTTCAAATATCCTTTGCGATCTATAGGGCAGAAGATGTAAAGGTAATCTGTTTATAGGGTCGACAGTCAACAAGTGTGTCAATTTAAGTCGCTAGCATAAAGACCTATGGCCTCTCACTTTCTTCTACTGATGCTATGTAGCCATTAGAGTTGGATGGATTCGGGGTTTCCTAAAAACCTAAAACGTGATAAGAGTCTTCAGAGAGATTTGAATCCTGTTCCCTAGGTTTCAAAGCCAAGCACTAACCACTCTTAGCGGTTTTAAAAAATATGACAAGAAATTTGACAAAAACTTTTTTTTCTATATTAAGCTATTCTCAATTTGTCTAAAATATTGTCAATCAAATAATGTTAATGGAGTAAAACTCAAGGAAAATGTCATGGTTACTGTTTTAATTATTTTGGTTACCTCCTTTAGTTGCACTTTCCACGATGGCCAGGATTGCAGTGGACACCCAGTTCCCAACGCCAGAAGCCGCAAGGAAAAGTCCAGTCAGCAGACCCTGCATGGCCACTGGTGCTTGATTATAGGCAAACTCCAGAGCTGTGGGTTGAATTTAAAAAGTCAAGAATTTGTTATGGCTATAGCTGTGATTTCGTTAGAAGACACAAAAAAAGCTAAGTAGCATAGGTTCAGAAGTTGAAGTGTTCAAAAACAATAGGGTAGTAAAAGGAACAATGCGTAGGTAGGCCCTAATCATCTTCCTTTTTTTGAATTATTAAATGTATTCTATAAGATAAGAAGACAAGAAAGGAATAGGCGAAATAATGCGAGTTCTTGTATATCCTATACTCTTAAGCGAGCAATTCTTGTATATATATTTCTTCTATTTCGAAAACGGCTCTAACAATTTTCTTTAAAATTTCAACGTATCTGCATATTATTGAGAAAAAAATTTTCAGCTCATTGGGCACATCGGGAAAACTCGAGTTCGACCGTTATTTCGATATGAAAATGTCTCAATCTTAGAATAATTTATGAATGAAATGGAAAATTTATGAATGAAAGTTTTCCGTGACGTAAACGGGAAAAACTCTGCTTACGTCACTAGGCTTACCCTAGAACACTAAAATATTTCTTTGCAAACATTTAGAGATATGAATGAAGGTATGTGTAAAACTAAAAGCAGACCATTAATTTTGGTTAGAATAATTTATGAATGAAAGTTTTCCATGACGTAAACGGAAAAAACGCTGCTTACGTCACTAGGCTTACCCTAGAACACTAAAATATTTCTTTCCAAACAAGAACGCGTTTAGAGATACGAATGAAGGGATGTGTAAAACTAAAAGCAGACCACGGGCTGTAGCACCACTGGGATGAATGGATGGCAAAAGCCGGCATGAACTTCTTATTGTCCGACAGTCAGGCTGGGCAGGACATTTAATTAACCGAGCAAGGCTCGGCCACCTGATATTTTTAAAAATTCTACATAAACTCTAGTAATGTAATAATATGTTTTTTACTATTAATAGTGAAGAGTGGTACAAATAATGTAGGGGCTTATGTCAATAAAGAAAATTGCCTTGCTGCAATGAATTTTAAAAATTAAGTCAATTAGTTTTTAGAAAAGAAATACAAAACTAGCCATTGTATCAGAACTTGAAAGGTTTAAAATATCATAATCTAAGATTTTTCATATTTGTTTTAGATTCCATGAGTCTAATTGGAACGGACAGACCACAAACAATTATGTCTAATTTTGGGGGCCGCTTAAAAGCGAAATTTATCATATACTGTGTATAGAAAATATTAAAATGAGTCTATATTCTATATATAAATTGGTTTGACTCACTAGTGATACTGGTAAATATTTCACTGGCTCCAACTAAAGCAAATTGTGGAATTTGAACAAAAACAGACATGGTAGAGGCGTTGAAGTTCTGGTCCCCCAGGTTTTGGACGAGAGGATAGTCTCTGTTCAAGTATTCTTTCCTGTATATCTCAACAATACCTGCTACGATCATGCTTATAGTGGCAAAAATAAAGCCAATACCTGTGGATATTTACACATTGTTTTTTAATAAGTCAAAGCTTATACATAATAGATATCAAGCAATCATTCTCATATTATAATTCACATTTGTTAGTAAAATAAACTTCCTATTCAATTTAGTTCTATGATGTAGGCCTATACATATATTACAATATTATACCTGTGAAGGTTCAAAATATTTAAAAATGGAAAATTGCTGTGCTAGTAATAGAAATTAAGTTGTTTTCCTTGTAATCCTCAATTAATAGTAAATAAACTCATGGTTTAGCGCGTAGTCTACTAGAGCTAGTTCTATGAGCTGTACCTATTCGTTTTAGGTAGGTTAAAGGTTTTCCCATTTTGTTGAAGCATGGGTAGATAAGCCTGTCTACGATGGGTATCATGATAATGATGGCTATAGTATTGAAGACGTTCAGCGCTGCTGCTGGGATGTTAACGCCACCTCCCAAATTGACGTCCATTCTCTCTGACTGGGCAAAGAATGTGTTGGACATCTGAGAAACAAAACAAACTAAAAATAAAAAGACCAATATCTAGCAGAACAAAAGTAGCCCATCAGGGCCAAAAAAATATGCGAATAATTAAAACAAGACTATATAAGGATTGCATAGGAAGAATAACGAAATGTAAACAGAATTCTTCTGAAGGATTTTGAGATTTGGAGCTTTTATGAACGTAGAAATTTAGCTTATCGATATGTAATGCCCTTCGTTATTATCGAACTTCTTGTTCGACATTTGCTCTCAGCTTCAACTAACTTCTAGTGTTGGCTTTTTGCCTAATATTATTGGATTTCATTATTTTACATATCTGCATAAGTAGGGCCGGTCCTTTCAATGGCGATGCCCTATGCGAAACTGATTGCGCGGGGCCTAGTCTGGATGGGAATATTAAGGATAAGTGAGAATCATGATGTTGTAGCTGACAAAACTTCGACTTTGAATTTTATTCATTCATTATAAGTACAAAATTGTGATCAAATTAACTTTACTTTACAAACATCGCAACCTATGCCAGCGATCATAAAAGGTGATTAATGTGAAAATTAGCATGATAATTACATTCAATTAATTGTAAGCTGACAGTGCCTTTTTTTTTCTTTTATCGCGCTCAGGGTTGGGGTTTTCCGCCATGAATGATACCCACACATGACAATTTTTTGAGGTTTCAGGAGATATTTTTAATAAATTCAGGAGATTTCCAGGAATTTTTCGTATGTATTTTGCAATTTAATAATTACACCTAGAATTAGAGCGGGGCTTATGAAAGCGCAGGGCCCACTGTGACCACATCTAGGTTGCAGTGGCCTAAGACCGGCCCTGTGCATAAGACACAGCCCAGAAGTGCCTAGAAAAGATATGGATGAATAAAAAGCAACTGATTTTCAAAACTGGATTTGAAATTATAAATTATTCTGATTAGGATTTCTGACTGATTATAATTTAGCATAAGTTAATTAATTTTTTTTTTGCTTGGCCTAAAATAAAATATTAGTTTTGTGATAATTGGACTACAAAGTTCTAGAACCAAAATACACAATATAAAAAATATAAGTACCACAGGTAACCTAATCATGACAGAGCCTGGTTATATTTAAAAAAAAAAACACTCATTTTTCTAGTTAGCAGCAGAATCTTTGTCATTTTAAGAGCTCTATTAGTCTATTTTTAGATTTTCATTAAATATCAAACAAAATATAAAAAAAAAAACTATAAAAACTCTGTAATCAATAATGAAATCGGCTATACACAAAACTACTATTAATATAATAAAGCTTGTCTTTGTGTCGGAAGACTAATGAGAAATGCAGTATTTCCCGTGGCTAAGCAGCCTCAGCTGTGACCAACATATTTCGCCACATCAAGGGAAAGCAAAACCATAGTCTGCCGGTGGTTGATTAAGATTTTCTTTTCTCCCTCTGTGTCTGTCCTCGTCAGTGGATTTTCTTTTGTGCTTAAATAGTGAAAAAAAAAATACAATACAATTAGAGGTTAGAATATCAGTAAGTATATACCTGAGAATATACGGCCCAGTACATGATGACCAGGAAACAGAAGGGGATGACCTTAATAACACTGACCACTCCGTCCACCAAGTGGTCTTCAAAGTCACCTCCATGACTTCTCTTGGCTGATGACAGCATTTTCTTTTTACCAGAGGAACCGACATCATGCTAGTAATAGTTGAACAACAGTAAATATAGTGAGAGTGTTATAAACATTTACCAGGCTACTCCTATTTAGAGCTGATTCTAACAAAGCATAAATCAATAAAAAGGTAAACTTCAGTGAGAGAATTATTAGAGAGACCGAGGGTAGAGGGAACAAGTGATGTAAAGGGAACAATATTTGAATGCATTTTAAACAGTGAAAACTAAGAGCAAAGAGGAGAAAAAGAGAGAGAGAGAGAGAGAGAGAAAGAGAGAGAGAGAGAAGAAAGAGAAAAAGAGAGAAAGAAAGAGAGAGAGCAACAAAAAGAAAGAAAGAGAGAGAAGAAAGAGAAAGAGAGAGAAAGAAAGAGAGAGGAGAAAGAGACAGAAAGAGAGAGAGAGAGAGAAAGAAAGATAGAGGAGAAAGAAACAGAGAGGAAAAAAAAAAGAGAGAGAATAAATAGAAAGAGAGGGAAAGAGAGAAAGAAAGAGAGAGAGAGAAGTAAGAG
>JADKLZ010003886.1:702437-728849 GCA_021533235.1 Biomphalaria straminea | reverse complement strand
GTCTGGAGAGCTGGGACCATTATAGCACGGGGCAGGAAGTCTGGAGAAATCTCAGACGCCCAAGCAGGAAGGACGAATGGGGCAGCTTGATAGAAAGAATCAGGCTAGTTTTCGCACTGTTCGATAGGAGCCTAGGATCTGAAAGAACCACGATCCCAGATGCCGTCACTGTCACACGGAAGACAAGAAAGTACAACACATCCTCAACGACAGCAGGGTGCTCAGAGACACACTCGAAGATACGACAAGTCTTGGGACCGATAGAACTGCTGCATGCGGGAGTTTTGTCCTGTACGCAGGCAAACCTTCCAGAACACTGACAGATACCTGGACCGTGTCATAAGGGATTAATCTCAGCACGGAGCCTTACAAATGGTTCGAGACCCAGGGAATCTGTTACATGGAGCTCGTCACATTTTGGTGGGAAAGTGACCAGTGAAAGATGTGTAAGCTGTACTTGTGGCTCCGGTTTGAAAAAAGGCCGGACACCAATGAGACTCTAATAACTTAAGGTTACAGCTTTAAAACGAGGCGCGATGGCTGAGCCACCTCTAATCGGTACCTGACATTAGTTGGGGAAAAGTAAAGGCGGTTGGTCGTTGTGCTGGCCACATGACTTCCTCGTGGTCCATAGGGCAGATAATGTAAAGATTAACAAGGGCGTCATGTGACCAGCACAACTACCTCCCACCTTTTGCTTTCCCCAGCTAATGGCAGGTACCCATTAGAGCTGGGTGGACTCAGAGGCGCCCTGAAAGAAAATATCTAAGCTTTCACCAGGATTCGAACCCGGGACCTCCTTTCTGATCACGTAGATACGCGTAAAAAGTAATTATCTTCATAAGTAACTTCTGTAATTCATCTTATTTTCTTATCTTATATCTTACAGACGTTACTTTAAGAAAGAAGATAATTACGCCAAATGCGTTTCATCTGTGTCAATCTAATCATTCATGATAATCAATGACTTGTAGTCTGCAAAATCGTTGGTTTTCTGGCTGATTTAGGCAACCCATTCCATTCTCTAATGTCACTAGGAAAGAAAAGTTAAACCAGTCAGTAAAAGACAGTAAGATGGACAACTGCAAATGAGTAAAAAAAAAAAACAATAACAGGCCTTCACGTGCAGTGCCAGTCTTCATAGTTAAGAGATAACGATAAACCTATAATAAAGTCAACATCTAGATTCTAGATCTTATAGCTTATGCATGCACATACAGCTCAAAGTAATATATAGGTCAGGTGAGGCACGTGACAAGCAAATATCCTAATACAATGTGAAACATGTGTTTAAAGAGAACAAATCGAATTAAAGACAATAGTCTTCTAAACAACACATGCCGAACTGATTAGATCCTAATCTTGGAACTAGCCTAAAATATCCATTCAGGAACAAAATCATTTCAGAATGAGCGAACCGGTCTACATTTCCAACTGCAGTGAGTGTGTAAGTGTCCACAACAAGAACACACCAGCTCGAATCACAACTTGCGGCATAAATATGTGACCTATATAAACTCAGGGTTACGAAAAGAAAAAAGAATCGGATTTTCCCGATGTTGATTACACGTTGTAACACACAACAAACACACACGCATTGAAAGCAGCTGACCTAAACGAACATAGTGTGCTGAATTAACGCATGAGATTAAAGTGATTGAAAATAACACATAACGTTAGCTTACAGTGGACTATTGTTAATATAAAGTAGACCTCTAAAGGGAGATAAAACAATATAATTCTAGTAAATATTAAATGATGTAGAGGCAAGCTATTTACAAGAAATGAAAGATTGCAGACATAAATCTTTAACAAGAACCATCTT
This sequence comes from Biomphalaria straminea, assembly GCA_021533235.1. Classification (NCBI taxonomy): domain Eukaryota; kingdom Metazoa; phylum Mollusca; class Gastropoda; family Planorbidae; genus Biomphalaria; species Biomphalaria straminea. The sequence goes on along the minus strand of JADKLZ010003886.1, from coordinate 727,024 downwards.
TATCTTTAACAAAGGCACCTACAGAAGAATACAAAAGAAAGATTAAACAAATTGTGTACGACTTAATGTGTTTGTAAGTCGCACTTGACTATCAGTAGACTTACATGTAAACACAAGTAGAGGCGTTATCAGAATGTATATAATATCCGGGGCATTAATCAGTGAATGTCACAACAAAATTTAGGTTAGGAAGATCACAATAATGTGTGGCTGAGGGTTAGACCCGATTGGATCAGGCTTGGCAGCCTATCAAGGTACCTCCAGATCGAAACCCGACTCGAGCAGAGTTATGTTCGCTAGGGTTCTAACGGCAGCACGGAAAACCTTCTCCCAGATACCCCCCAGCGCCCCCCCCCCCCACACTGATCCACAAAAGAGATAGGACCAAAGCGAACTGAACATGATATAAGCACGAAAGTTGTGCTATATTAAAAATTAAAGCTATTTAACTTTTTAAGATCGAACACGAAGAATAAAAAATTTTCACTGAAATACGATAGAACAAACCAAAAATTTAACCCTTAAAACGCGTGTGGTAGTTTAGCCTCTAAAGATCAGAATTGTAATTCCATTTTGTATGCAATCATTGTAAAACAGCTCAGCACTGGGTTAATAATATGAAGGGATAATGAAATTGAAATTTAAATTTGTTTACAATTATAAGCACATGATTTTTGTAAAGTTTTACATGTTTCAAATGTAATAAAATCCCACTTAAAACCTCTTGAAGAGCGACGTACGATGACAGCGTTTAGAGTTCGAACCCGGGACTATCATTACTACCGGATGACAGTCCACATACCACACCACCTAACAGCCATTATAATGTCGTTTCTTCAAAACATCACCCGTGTCACAAATAATACACTAAATGCAGTGAACTCGAAATGTGGTAAAATAAAAAGTACATTCCGAGAGAAATTCAAATAGCCATGCAGATATAAATGTTACAATACCTTATCTTTACTATGTAAATCAGAATATATTACAATTTTAAACCAGTTATATCTGTTTGTGAGAAGAAATATCCCTTTTAAACACTAATTGAAAAAACATCACTGTAAACATTCGCATAGTGGTGTGTCATTATTATGAATTTCCTTGCCCATATGTTAGATTTTTCTGTGACAATCTCAAATTAAAGGAAACAGAAATTATTGAACACAGCAGACGTCAATTTTGTCGTTAGAATTCTTTCCCTTTGAAAACGATTATTGATTTTTTTAAAGATTTATCTTACATAGCTACTGTCATGACGTCATACGCCAACATCACTGTAAGACATTGAGAAAAAATAGCTTTAACAATAAACTCTTTGACATATAGACAGGTTACAATGGTTTGAAAGCTGCAACTACAAACTAGGTATTGATATAGTTTTAAAGTTAAATTAAATTTATTTTTTAAGATTGAACAATCCAATTACATTGCGATATATATACACTGAAAACACATAGACTCCAAAAGAATCACAAAATATGGGATCTGTGAAATCAGGTCTACGCCCCCGACACACTAGAAAACACAAAGAACAAATGGTCCGGTTCCCGGATGTGTGATAGCCGCTGTGTATTGATCGAAGTCACCGCTCACGGGACCAGTGGGAGACAGCACACAACACGTGCTTGGAGTTTTTGGTAGAGGAAGGGAGATAAACCATGTGTTTTTTTTTTTTTTTTAATATTTGAAATGTGTTATGTAAGCTCGGATTACAAAAAGTACAGCTTGTCCCTTTTTTTTTGCCTTTTGTGTTTTATATGCTGTGATATAAATGTACCAGGTACAATTAGATCAAACGGCTAGGTTATTACATAAAAGAATGTAAATGTTTCGGAAACAATAAAAATAATATTTTTTTTTTTAAATATGAAAAACGACAACTTCCTCCTTTTAGTACTCCTATTCATTGGCTCTCAATAGATGATGAATGTTCGATTAAAAAAATGGAAGTATCCCCCTCCTCCTAATATTATCTTCCCAACGCCATACACCAACTGTCAAATTTCTGGGAAAATCGTTTAAGCTGTTTCCGAGATCCGTGTGCAGCCAGGTTCCATGAATGTATGAGTTGAAAAGAGATATTGTTAAAAAAAAAGTATTTGTTCTTATTTGTAAATATTTATATGATTATTTACGAAATGCAGGATTTCTTTTTTTTGTTTTTTTTGTTTTACAAAGCGTAAATCTACTGTCTTTTTGTCTGGTACAAATGTTTTGTACGTTATTTATACCATTTCTCCAGGGGTATAGCTAGAAGTTTTCTATCGTTTGGGGGCCGCGGGGGACTGACCTCTTTGGGGGCTCCTTCATTTCGCTTAATACTTAATTTTTAACGTAAAAAAAAACCTCTCATTTGTAGGTTCCCCTCAAGTGTGGGCCCCGGGGGGATTTGATTTTCAAATTCTCCCCCTCCTCCCCCCCACCCTAGCTACGCCACTGCATTTATCATTCTCGCATCAAGTTTGTCCCTCACACCACAAGAGTAACACAAATAAAACTGACCAATTATTTTATCAATTAGTCGCAATTTTTTTTTTCTCTTCTATTGAAACAGTACTAACTTAAGGGAGATAAGCCTTGTTTAGAAATTTAGGTCGTCTGCTAAAAATGTGAAACTACCAACAGATAAATATAAAACCTTCTATTATCATAAGCACTCTTTCAGCTCAGTCGCTAGCGTGTCTTGTTTTATCATGGATGCTTGCATCCTCGAATTAGAATTCAAGTTAAGCAACTTTTGAAAAAAAAATTTTTTTGAAAAAATTGCACGGAAATTTCTACCAAACAATTCCCCCTCCCCGACAATTGATTGATTTATTGATTCATGATTCTTGTGTTGCCAGGAAAAAGAAATAATTGTGGAAAAAGTCAGATTGATTCGAGATTGAGTGTCGGCTAAACAAATAGATAGACAGAGTTGGTATAAGATTTGTTTAAGTAACTCCAATAGCACGTTAGTTCTAATCTATTACAAAAACAAGGTTAAAAGGACAGTTTGTGTGGAAGCACCCGAAGTGGTCCACCCAGGCAGGTTTCAATATTTTCAGAAAGAACATCCGAATGAAATTATATCAAAGACAAATGACAGATAAGAAAACAGATAGAAGGTTGACAGATCCTATGTAGTGACCCAGTAATACTTAGGCATTGGGCCTCTTTTCTTTGCCTCTTTTTGGGTTGTTTACTTCTCTTTCTTGAAATTTTAAAAAATATAAATAAAATGTAATTTATAACATTATTAATTGTCTTAAATAAGCTCTAATTTATAATGCATACTTATTAGGTTTTTCTCTTTAAGAAACTGCTTGCATAAAAGATTTTTAAAAAATTAGATTTTGAGCTTTTAGAAAAAACAAAGTAGCCGTTGCATCAGAACTTTGAATGATCTAAATTATTGTGGTGTCCGATTTTCATTTTCTCTTCTACTTTCTGAGATCTAAACGGAACGGACGGACGGACAGTCAGACGGACAGACAGGCCACACAAAACTAATAGCGTCTTTTCCCCTTTCGAGGACAGCTAATAATTACGTGATTGATTACAAAATAATTACTATTATTATACCACTATATTACACTTACGCTTTGCGTGTACGAGTTGGGCTACATGTTGTTGTGTTTAGTTTTAATGTAACAACAACCTATTACCTACTATTGTGGTACGCTTTCGGCAGTCTAATAAATTCATATCTTTTTTTTTTTCTGTTACCTACAAACGGGTCTGTTTCTTTCAAAAGTTTATGGTGTATCTTAACAAATTAAAGAGCATTGCATTCTGGTCCAAACTTCCGTTGGACGGCAGAGACTTGCGGTAGCCAGGGTTCAAATACGGAACCACCGATCGGACAGTCCAGAGCGCATACCACATGAGCAGGCACGACGGTGTAAAAACACCATCATACAGACCCATGCACAAATAAATATAGACGCATAGAAGGATACAAGCACACACTAAAACACATTCACTATTAGAAACACACACACACAGACACACAAACGCACACACACACAAGAACTCAAACACGTACACATAATAAAAACACACAGTATTTTATAATTTAACGAATCAAAACAAAAAAAGAAATTTTACACTTTTTTCCAACCTTCCGACTTTTTGTTTGTTCAGACAATCTCTTGTTTTATCTCATCTATCATAAAAGTTCGCTAACGTCATATCAATAAATATTGCACCAATGATCAAGCACATAGATTTCAATAGACTATTTGTACCATCAGTGACAATATCCACAATTTTCCATATAGTAAGGGGCGGTACGAACCTTCACACGCAAAACTACACGAATGTCCAAAACAAATAAATTATAGATTAAAGAAAGCAAGCAGAGTTGGGTGTGTTTCTACTTTAAGAGATGGCTAGTTTAAATGAAAGACAAAATGCAAGACAATGTTCCATTGAAACCTGCTAAACACCTGTCTCAATACCTGCTATATACCTGACTCAATACCTGCTATATATCTGTCTCAATACCTGCTATATACCTGACTCAATACCTGCTATATACCTGACTCAATACCTGCTATATACCTCTCTCAACACCTGCTATATACCTGTCTCAAGTGTCCATTGTCTTTCGTCATAGGGGTGCTGTGACATTCCGCGTAACCAGATCTCTTCCTTTTCTGTCAGGAAATGTTCTTTGCAGGATATCAAGAGAGATTTCGGTTCATTTTTTTAACACAGCCCAGTCAGCTATTTTTTTTTTGGACGACCCCTTCTGCGTGCTCCCCCCACTGTACTTTGAAGTGACTTTTGACAGTTGGTTGTCTTACAGCATGACCGAACCAACTCAGTGTTCCTTTCTTAATTGTATTGAGGAGTTTGTTTTTTTTAATTTCTTGCCAGCCCAACTGTTGACTTGTACAAGTACAAACTCATTTGTCTTTTTTCCCCTAGTATCTGCTACCCAGCATTTTTGTTTCTGCAATCTCTACTCTCTGTCCAACTTTCACAACCATATAGTAGTACTGAGTCCACTAGCGAGGACTGACCTCTTTAGCCACACAAGAAGTTACAAAGGACAAGATATGACGGTATAGTATTGTTCACAAATAATGAAAAAAGTTGTACAAGATAAAATATAAGAAGTTCCATATTTTCTTTGTTTTTTTCCACTAATGATTTTCCTATATTATTAGGCTGTGGTAGTGGGATAAGTATTATTAATATATATCAACTACCAATGATGTATTAGTAGATAAATGATGTTATGATGTTTATTAGTTTGAAAGATGTTACTACTCATGCCTATCTCCGAGTATATATAATGGTAATGATTTATTTTTTCATGAAAAAAATATTAAAGCGGGCGCAATTCTGTTATAATGTCCACCACTTTTATGTCTAAGCGACTCAAATAAATAGAGTTTCTATTGACAGAGAACTGAACATAAAGGACGAGCGACTGCAGAAAACAAAAACCAAGATACCAAAACATAAAAAAAAAGACATTTTCGTTAAAACAGAAGAAGGTAAAAACAAATAGAAACATACAAAGAAAACAAAACGAAGAAAACATTGAAAGACGAAACAAAGAAGATAGAAACATACAAAGAAAACAAAACAAAGAAAACATTGAAAGACGAAACAAAGAAGATAGAAACATAGACAAAGAAAACAAACGAGTACGATGTTTTAATGTATAATAGTTGACAGTTGAGATTAAACGAACACTAAAACGAATTAACTCTTTCTCTCCGTAATTACTTACCACATTCTGGTGGAATCAACGTTGATATCGTCAGTTAGGAGAGAAAGAGTTAACATATGTACATTTTTAGATCATTATCCAGTTACCAAGTGTACATCAAAACATCACTTAGTTAACATGTGTACGTAAATCATCACCCAGTTAACACGTGTACATCACACCATCACCCAGTTAAACAAGTGTGCATCACAACATCACCCAGGTAAACACGTGTAAATCACAACATCGCCCAGGTAAACACGTCTACTTCACAACATCTTCCAGGTAAACACGTGTAAATCACAACATCCCCCAGGTAAACACGTGTAAATCACAACATCACCCAGGTAAACACGTGTAAATCACAACATCTCCCAGGTAAACACGTGTACATCACAACATCACCCAGTTAAACACGTATACATGAAAACATCACCCAGTTAAACACGTGCACATCACAACATCACAACATCACCCAGTTAAACACGTGTACATTAACGTTACCTTGTGAGTGACGCTCCATGTCCACCTTCCTCGACCTTGACCTCTTCCAATGTTTTCACTTTGAAGGACTTTGGCATGGTGACCAATCTAATACAAATACAAATAAAACTGTTAAATTTCAAATTACTTTTAAAAATATTAATGTCAACTTATTGCCAGTTGTAGATTATTGTTAAACTTCTTTTCAAAAGAAGGAAGACTTATAGTAAAGCGATAAAACTTAAACTGCTTTTTTTTCCTGATAAGTTTATAGAATCCCTAGTAGCTAAAAAGTGATTAGTCATAGCTTGATAGTAGATTTAGGTATTTATCAATTGCAGGCAGTGTAAGAGAGAGAGAGAGAGAGAGAGAGAGAGAGAGAGAAAGAGAGAATGCGAGAGAGTCAGAAGGCATTACAGAGAAAGTGAGAGAGAGGGATAGAGAATGAAGATATATTGGGAAGAAAATGAAAGAGAGATTAAGAGGGAATTACAGAGAGAGAGAGAGAGATAGAGAGAGAGAGGGGGGGATATAGAATGAAGATATATAGGGAAGAAAATAAAAGAGATATTCAGAGGGAATTACAGAGAGAGAGAGAGAGAGAGAGAGAGAGAGAGAGGGTACATATGAAAGTAACAAGACCTAGGACTATACAGGCGACAGTCATCTTGAGTAGTTTCACTTCTATAGTATCTAGTAATCTTTAAGGTAGTAAGTCTCATGTAACCATCCAGCGCATCTCAAATCTTTAAATCAAACCTTTCAATAGATTAATATTTATCCCCAAGCTCCTGTTTAGCACATTCCTAGCCAATTTATTTATTTTAATGCGCAAATCTTTTATCCTGTTCTAAGCCACAATTGTATCAAATCATTCCGAAATGTGTCGTTGCCATTGTTTAAGCAACCTACTTTTTTCTACATTGAGAGGATCACACATTCTTTGTTTGTCGCATCTAGATCTAGGTCAGTTTGTCCAAGATCTAGATGTGGTCACAACAGTTATGAATATCATTGCATTATCCAACTGGCTATTGCACCAACAGTCTTGGTGGAGACAGCGTTGAGTTTATCTTTAAACATTATCTCTTCGTAGATAGTCCGTTATTACATTCTATAATATTAATGTGATTAAAATATGACATAATCAACATCTAGCTTTAAACTCAAAGCAGAGTGGACGAACTTTATTTCCTGAATGAAACTGATGAAAGTTTCTTTTGATCTTGTAACGCCATAATCTCATACCTATAAATATACTCACAACTTATAATCTTCTATACTATAAAGTTCAATGTTTAGCGTATGTATGTATGTATGTATGTATGTATCGAATAGAAATTAAAACCGCTTGACCAATCTTGATTAAACTTGCCAGAAACGTTCCTTGGGTGCCAACTTAGACCGTAGTGTATGTATTGTAGCCCTAAAACAAACTTAAGAGCCTCAAAAAAAAATAAAGTTGACCAACTGTATTACTGCTCTATTATTTTATGGATCTAGGCTTTGTTTACAATGTGTTGACATGAGAAAAAATCGAAAGGATTTAGATCTAGATCTAATTTTAAGAAATACACTTTGCATTTATAGATTTTTACTTTGACGCATGAGAATGTAAGATATAGTCTAATGTATTTATTATTTAACAAAATTAAGCTTCGAATTTGTGTTTCAAAAGGATTTTTACATAAATTCATTCTTTGTATCAGCGAATATAAATATTCTGTTGAACATACTTTCATTAGACATTAGCGACAGCAACATTGTCTATCTGGGATGGGAAGCACCATATCAGCAAGCGCCAACCTAGATGATGAGGTTGACTTCCGAATTGCTCGTGCCAGTGCTGCTTTTGGCAGACTTCAAGAACAAGTGTGGCAACGGAGAGGACTCAGCTTAACCACAAAATTGAAAGTCTACAGTGCTGTAGTTCTCCCGTCACTCCTATATGCATCAGAGTCATGGACCCTATACTCCCGCCACACCAAAAAGCTAAACTCCTTCCATCTACGCTGTCTAAGGAGTATCCATAAGGTGCGTTGGTCTGACCACATACCAGACACAGAAATTTTAAAGCTGTCCAACATGCACAGTATTAATGCGTCAGTAAAAAGGTCCCAACTACGATGGGCGGGACATGAAGTCCGCATGCCAGAAAATCGCCTTCCCAAACGACTTTTGTATGGAGAGTTATATACAGGAAAGCGCTCCCAAGGCGGCCAATACAAGCGCTACAAAAGACACCCTCAAGAGTTCCCTCAAGGAATGCGGTATCGACATTCATGGCTGGGAAGCACTGCGTGGCGAGAAGCTGTGAGCCTCGGAGTCTCAAGATTTGAAGCAAGTAGAGTAGCCAGTGCGATAGAGCGCCGAACCAATAGAAAGCAGAGAGAAAAAACAGGCCTATCTGCAACTGACAAAACTCACCCATGCCACATATGCGGCCGGCTTTTCAAAGCGAGGATTGGACTTCACAGCCATATTCGAGTCCATAGGAAATGAGAAATGTGCTCATCTTCGTACACGAAGGAGGAGCTATAGACATTAGCGACAGGTTACAACACATCTCTCTATTCACTATTACTAGGCCTAGATCTAGGTCTAGGTCTAAAACTGTATTTCAACGCTAAGATGATATGACTTCTCTTCGCAAAGATAGTTTTAAGCTTTAACACAGTGATGCCCAAACTACGGCCCGCGGGCCAGATCCGGCCCGCGAAGTGGTTCCATCCGGCCCGCCGAAACGACGGTACGAAAAGTAGAAAATTGCCTCTTTAAAAAGGTTAATAAAGTTATTTTAAGTACGGTAGGGCCCAAACTAGACTAGATGGAGTAGATGTATAATCTAACAGGAAGAGGAAACGGTTCTTTGCTTTCTTATGGAACATGATAATAAGCCAATAGATTTTATTATTAAATAAGTGTGGTTGGTTAAAAGAACAAACAAATATGGCAATAATTATTGTTCTATTGTTAAACTATGCCTAGAGATTGAAAGATTAAATAGTTGTCAAAAAAAAAGATAAGAAAATAAGTCTGCGGTTAAGCTAGATATAATGTTTCTCATATTTTAAGTAGCGAAATGAAGCCATTTCTTTTCTGAAGGGTAGAAAAGATGATAAACTTCAAACATCTCACTAATGAATGTAAGTTCTAGATCCACGGGTTTTAGTTTTAGTTCCATTTCATTACGTTTTTGTATATTTTCAGTCATGTGGCCTGCGACAGGAGTGTCGGAAATTAAAATGGCCCGCAGGTCGAATTAGGCTGGGCATCACTGCTTTAACACATGAACATACTAATTATAGTCCATTTATTTCATATTTTAATCAAATTAACATTGAAATTTGTTTTCTAAAGCATTTTTAAATGATTGCAACTATTATCCTAATATCGTGTAAATTAAGGTCAATTAGCTATTTTTAGCTCCATTAATAATTTTCTTAACGTGAATTCACACATTCGCTTTACTTATAACATTATTATTTTCTTAAATTGTTTCTAATGCACTATATCACTGACTACATCAGCAATTCGCAAGTTAAGACCCGCGGGCAGCGGGTAATATCTGTCTAGTCTTATTATATAATCATGTTCACATGAGGATACAGTGTCTTTACAATACTTTTTACCAGGGTTTAAAAAACATTATCTCTAACGGAACACATCAGACATTTTGAGAATTTCGCGGATACTTTTTCTTATTTTTCCAAAGTTTATATCAACTCTGTCTGTCTTGTAAATCGTTTGTACACGTTATTTCTCACACACCCAATCTCGGGTTAACTTTGCAAAAAAAAAATTTCTTTTACTTGAAAACGCAAAATAAAAAATTAATCAAATAGTTATTTAACTATTGGTGATTAATTATTTTGTTTGTTATCTTGAGCAAGGGGAAAAACTCGTACCGGACAGATGGGGTGGTATAAATTGAATTATTGCCCTTGACGACCACCACCCCATCTTCCCTCCCCTTTTTCCGAACTGGTCCAGACAAGTGATAGAATCATAGCGGATTAATTAAGAAAACTAAATGCAAAACAATAGCCATACGTTAAATATTCCTGAAAGGACACATTTATTATATTAGAAGTCAATCATATATAATTACTTTGCTAACTGCAATGAGGATATACAATTACACTAAATAGAAGATTTGTTTGTTTGTTTTTTTTAAGTATTTTATTTGGTTTTGTTTTTCTTGTTTAGAAAGATTAATTCATGTGAAGGCCTCCATATGTTTATCCCACTCGTTTATAGAACATCTATTCCAACGTCGTACCTTATGGTCCGACAGTTACGCTGGGCAGGGCAAGTATCCCGTATGGGAGACGAACGTATGCCAAAGGCAGTCTTTTTTGGTGAGCTAAAAGGTGGTCGACGGAAAAGAAGCGCTCCACGGAAACGCTTCAAAGACCAGCTTAGGCGTCAACATTTCTTAGCTGATATAGAATAGAGCACCTGGTTGCATGCGGTCTCAGAGCGAGGCAGATGGAGGTCACTCATGAAGGCCGCGGGATACACATTAGAGACCAAAAGTAAATTTGCTGCCGAGAACAAACGCAGACGGCGAAATGAAAATGTAAATGTACCACCTACGGACATTGGTTTTGCTTGCCCTGGATGGGGCAAATATGTAGGTAACAGCTGGGGCTGCCCGGCCCCGGGAAGTACTGCATTCCTCACTAGTCTTCGGACTCGAAGACAAACTTTATTCCGGCGTCGTGGAACACTAGGTTTCCATTGAACACAGTTTGGGAAAAATGTTTTATACTATAAGTCCAGAAAGAATGGATTTTGTGCTCTTTCAATTTTAGATTCACGTCTCTTAGTCTATTGTACCGTTGAGGCACCACACATGATCGGTTAACCACCTCTCTCTGTTCCTCTCTGACTTTTGCCAAAATTAGAATCACTTTCAGTGACACGTCTCTTCTTTCATTTTGTCTTTCCATCGCTTTCTTAGTCTTCATCTTCTTCCTGGTACTGTTCTCTATAGGAAGGTCTTTGCAAGCCCCCGAGAACCTCGAGCTATAGCCTTAGATTTCTCTATAATTGAAGTAATTTTGTATAATGAGAAAACTAAAGATTAAACAGATACATTATTTGTTATACATTTTGGTTCATGACTTCAATTGATGACGTCGTAAGGCAGATTATTCTTGTGGCTACAATTTCCGTAGACATGTTTGCACTCAACGTTTTTTAAAAAAATGTAGTGTCATATCAAGTCACTTGTTGAACCTGACAGTAAATACCGGGACTTTTTAACCTTAACAGACCCCACATCCCCCCTCTTCCATTCAACATTTTCTCCCATTTATGTTGGTTGATAAAAAAAAGCACACTTTTTTCGAGCTGAAATTTCAATATAGCAATGTTGAATGTTGGGAGTTTACACTGACGTTAAAAGAAAAAACAAGGCCGATAAATTCTGACATTTATTCAAGATAAGATCAACTTACTTATAATACCTCCACAGGCAAAAAAAAAAAAAAGAACAATAACATAAGTCTAGAAACGAAGTCATTATATCAAGGGTTAAGGGACTTTATGTAATATTTGTGTAGGGACGAAAGTACAGTTTTCTTTTCAGACCTTGTGGTCTATAGGGCAGATGATGTAAATGTCATCTGATTCTGTGCTTTACGAGGGTGTCATGTGGTCAGCACAACGACCAACCGACTTTACTTTTCCACAACTAATGTCAGGTACCCACTAGAGCTGGGTGGACCCAGATCCCGAAATTAAAAATCCCAGTCTCTACCGGGATTCAAACCTGAACACCCGGTTCAAAAGCCAAGCGGTTTACCGTTTGGCCACCGCTCCTCCTTTGGGGGGTGAAAGGTCATGTTCTTGTTGTTCAACAAGCTGATAGTTTCTCCTTAGTCACAGCTAGTCATCGACAAAGTAGAAAAATCAAACTGTGGGAAATGAGTGGACAGAAGAATACAGAGGTACAGATCTTGGAGGGGAAGTGGAGATGGATTGGTCACACCCTTAGAAAAGATATCAGTAACAGAGCTAGGCAGGCCTCAGAGTGGAACCCTCAGGGAACAAGACGTAGAGGAAGACCAAAAAGAACATGGCGTCGCAGCATACTAGAAGAAGCCGAGAGGACAGGAAAGAGCTGGGAAACCATAAAAAAACTTGCAAGAGAGTGGAGTGTTTTTGTTGAGGCCATATGTTCCACAAGGAACACAAAGGAACGATGATTATGATGATGACAGCTAGTCATCGCAAGCCTGCATTAAAAGTCTGAAACTTATACTTTAATTCCTTAAAGAAAAAAAAAAGTCCAGACTCCTCCCCTTCCCCAAGCAGACGGGAAAGACTTGGGGGCTGTTGGGACGACACGCCCAGAACATGGCCGCCTTTTATTATATTATTAAAGAATTGAGAAATGCTCAACTAAAAATGGACCAACAGAGGTAAATTGAACAGTGATAAATGAAAACTGTATCGTAAATGGATAATACAAATTATTATTATTATTAAATCTGCAACAATTACAATAATAATAATTATATATTTAATTTAGTGCTACTTTTACGCATATAGTATGCTCCAATCTCGTTTGTGAGAGCAGTGGGGGGAGGGGGTATCTGGAAGATTAATTTTGTGCTACATATAGTCGCTCAGTAAGGAGTCGGGTGTCGAACCTTAAGACCTCTTCATAGGTAGTCAAGCCTACTTGGCCTGTCGACCACGCTTCCACACTATTGCATAAGTGAGGCATACACCAAATAGAAATATAAAGAGAGACATAGGTCAGATCAGCCATGTTACAAAACATGGGCACAGGACAAATTAGCATTTAATAAGTTTCCTACACGGGACAGAAACAGGTCAAAGAGAGCCAACAATACGAAATAGACTATAAGTTGATTGCATTAAGGAGCGGATCCCTGTAGAGACTTGAGTAGCTGAGGGCTACTCCTAAGACCTAATTATCTTCTTTTTTTTTCGCAGTAATGTCTGTAGTTTATAAGATGATAAGAGACATGAGTATACGTGGTGACCTAATAACTCAGCCATAAGGTCATGATCTCATGAAGGACTAATACACACATTAACGTCTGTTCCCCCCCCCCCCCTTTTCCATTTGCAGACACCTTAACAACAACACAAACAAGTGAGCTTATCAGGACGTAGTGATAATGTTTATACTATCAAGTAGCTTTTATTCAGTAGTGTAAATTGAAAGGGGGGGGGTGTGAAGCAACGTTACACTATGCTCTCAAGATAATCAAATGTTTACTTAAATATTGAAATGATTATAGTGTATATAAGCCACTCGATCTAGTGCAGGGCCGGCTTTATGACAGTGTAAGCCCGTGAAGACCTCACACTCAAAGGTAGCTTTTAAAAATAAAAAAAAATGTTTCACAAAGTATTCAAATTTGAAAATGAAATAACAAAGAAAATGAGATTACTTATTTCTTGACAAGTAGGACATTCTGATAGATTTCATGTATAATAATAAGTAAATAAATAATTAAGGAGGGTAGAGCCATCATAAACATTCTCTCTCAGGGCATCAACTACTAAAATTAGAACTGGTCATGAATTGTATGCATACTATAGTAGCATGTCAGAGGCTAGAAGTAAAAGCTAGAAGTAATTATTAAAAATGAATAACACTTTTCTCTCTTATTTTGAAATGGCTTATCTTTAGATTGACGCCATACTACCCAATTTTTTTAAAATTCTCTAGGTGACATTTTAATATTGAGTTCTTTGAATATTTATCAAACAGACAAGCAAACAGAAAAAGTCCTGAAACTCTTCTGGAATAATTAAAATCTTCCGAAAACTGATGCAACTCTCTTTAAAAACAGGCAAAATTGTCATTTCTGGGTGTCATTCAATATGGATGACGCCAATTGTACAACAAAACGGTATTGTCAGCTTTCATTTAATAAAATTGCGAATTTAATGCGAATTTTAACCAAAACAAGAAGTTAAAATTCTTAATTACTTTAATAGTCACTAGCATACAAATATAGATCTAAATCTACCTCGACCTCTAATAAAAAAAAACAAAAGCAATATGTTGCTAGTCGATAGTAAATCTAAAAAGCAGATCTGAAAGTTTATCAGCTTTTTGTTGAAAACCTACTGTCTACTGGAGATGGCTCGTAAAGTTAATTTGACAGTGATTTTGTACTTAGTAATGTATGAATAAAATGCAAAGACGAATTTTTTTCTAATACAAAATCTTAATATTCCCTTATTACCCATATCACAACGAAGAATAGGCCCCGCGCAATTCGTTTCCACATAGGGCCCCGCCATCTGTAGGACCGGCCCTGCTTACGATGCCAAGGCAATGATGTTTTTTTTTTCAATATGGGCGGACCATAGATTGGACTTCAGGTATAATTTCAACAAAAGCAGCGGCTAAACAGTACTTAAACTGGGTCTTCAATGATTCTGTCACCTGTGCTTATGAACTTGCATTGGAATGTCTTTTAGTAAATGCACCGATACTTGCAAACTACTGGATTTCTTTGTCACACAGAATATTTGTAATACGAGGGGTGAATGGAAAGGAGCCCATTAAAAAATTCTTAAAATGGGACCCACTGGAACCTTGCTACGCCATTGAAGCGAAGTGAACCTTAAAAGCGTCATCTTATACTGTGGGCATTACTTTCGAAAGGGCCGGATAGCATCGAGTAAAGACCAACCATGGTTCGCGGGCCATAGTTACGGTATCACAGGTGTAAGAAGGGAGAGACCAAAGCCTGCACCCTGTTACAGATCAAGTCAAAGATATTCAAGAAGATAAAGGACGCACAGTGCTTCGACGTAAACAAATAAAATCAGTTCTCAGTTTCATGTTGACTTTAACGTTTCTTATCACTACATACTATAACTACGCTGTGCCTCGCAATGAGACGACAATATCAGAGATCGAGCTCAAATCGAACAAATCAATTTAAAGAGGTCAATGTCTTAAAGCAGAGATAACAAACAAGAAAAAATTTTAAAGAAACCAAAAAAAAAAAAAAAAAAAGAGCGAATACTTAAAAAAAACTTATAGAAAGGGAATAACCCACAATTACTGCCATTTCTTAATGCTGAACGATTTATCGCCTTTTTCATATATCAAACAGAGTTCATTAATGCCACTAAATAATTATATAATTGGATGTTTTTTTTTTGTATTGGTGCATGTATTGTTTTCGACACTAAATAATAGTTGTTAGTGTCGACTTCATCTACCGTTTGGAAGTGGGAGAATAAATATGTGTACGGCAGGCAAGATTTTATATTGCTGTTTGCTAATATTGCTAATAACAACATCCAAATGTATGATTTAAATAGTAATCCTGAAAGTTCTAAATCTAACCCAGGTACAAGAATCTGCAGCACCTGATTCCCAGTACTATCTATATTCTATACATTGCATTCGGTAAACTTAATATCCATTTTGTTTATGTATGGTCCACGCTCTATGGTTTGTGAAACAACAAATACTAAAGTTGCTTTATCCCAATAGCTCACACTTTGCGATTGGGTAGAACCGTGAGCAGCAGATTCTGAGAAACATCTCTTCATTGAGACGTGTTATGCCTCACCAGCAAAGTTCCAGTTCATTGTAAAATGTTTATTCTAAGTTATTCGGATGTTCATTTAGATTCTTAAAGATAATGTAAGCAGGTGAATGGAGGATCGCAGAAGGCAGAGTTCGAACCTGAGACCTTTGAGACAACTGTAGCGCATATCGCACGACCAGGTAGCCATCTGTTCTTGGAATAGTTCACGCCATGTGACTAATTATTGAACACTAACAAATATTTATATTTTTGTTGTATTTACAAAAGCTAGTCTAAAGTCAAAAGGATATTCTGTTATCGGCGTTAAACACACTTTAAAATCCTACATATGAGTGATGAACAAACTACGGCCCGCAGATAATATCCATCACGTGACGCGGATCTTTCCGGTCCATTGATTCTTCTTCCCACAATGCAATATGAAGCAGCAGACAATCTTTTCTGTTCCATTCAACGGTAAAAGGATGCACATATTAATTATTTCACACACCATCTCGAATCAAGTGTAAAATTTTTAAAAGTATTTGTATTTAAGATGAAGTATTGGTACCTATTGTTATAACTTTCATAAACAAAATGTAATTGTTTTTTTTTAATAGGACCTGTGAAATGATTAAAAAAAAACACTGGGATGGTTTTAAATGGGAAATTTCTTTATAGTAATGCAAATTAAACCAAATTTAATTTCAAAAAAATCATTTATTCCTGTTATTTATTGTTCTTTACAAAAATATTAAGCGATCAGTTAAAAAAAACATAAATGTCACGAACTTTTTTTTTTACTTACACTAAGACCTGTCTTAACACCAAGAAAACAGAAGCGTTACACTATAACTCCAGTCCAAAGTTGGAAATATCAAGAAAGACAGTTTTAAAACATCTATCAAGAAAATCCACGCCTTCACCGCCAAGCGATGACACCAATTTGAACTCAATAAATTCAAACCCTGAACCACGAGTCTCAAGCCAACGTAACTAGAGATACTTACAGTTCAGGTTTTAAAAAAAAAAATGTAGTCAGGTCAAAGTTTTCGGCGATATAGGCTAAAGTAAAGTGTTTTCAAATAGTTCAACTATCTATTGCAGTTGGGCTTAAGGCCCAAAGTAGGCCAAAACTAAGCTGTTCCGGGAGGCGTCCATGAAAGAGTTTTGGAAAAGTTTACACATATTTGCATAATAATGGCTTGTGATAAAATTATGAATATATATTTATTTAAATTAGTTTTTCCATAGCTCCTAAACGATAGCTTGGTAACAAAGAATCCTCAACGGAATTATGAATTTTCTCTGAAATGTAACTTTATTTCAAATAAATATTACAGTTTTATAAGTGATGGAGTTAAGAGATCATTATGGTTTACCTGTAACACCATGATTAACATGATTAATTCTGGTACCTGAAAAAAAAAAAGCCGTAAAGTTCTGAAATCACGCTAGCAGATGCATTTACTGGGATACACCTCTTTGCCAATGCCCTTCTTTTCTAAGGGAAAGAACTACACGCTTTCAATTTATATATCTCAATAATGTATAAGTTACGTCCCTTATTCGATATCTAACAAAATAATTAGTTAATAAATAACAAAATAACTAACAACCAATAATTGACTAATCGTTTAATTTTTAATTGATTGATATTTTGTCAGATACAATAAATACTTGTTTAAAATTTCAACTTGATCCGAGAATTGGTGTTGGATAAATAAGGAATCCAATTATCCAAAGTGACAAAGCCCCACTGTAATCCATGTATCTGTAAATACTGAAGGAATAGTTTCCCATGTTTCTATAAAACAAAATAATTTATAACCAGTAATTAATGGACTACTAGATTTCCTTGTTGATTCATGTCTTGTTTATATCAAAATATAATTGTGTCAAGTTTCAACGTGATCTGATAATGTGGGTGAGAGAAATAACGTGTACAAACTTTTTACCTGACAGACGGACTACAAATCTATTATTGTAAATCTGTAATTAAGAGACCGATTCAAAGTTATTGATATAATTAACCTTTAATATAAGCTTTCTTTAAAAAAAATATATATTTATTTTTTATTTCAAATTGAGCACACAGGCGAAGTTAATAGAGCCTAACGCTAAAAAAACGCGAATGTAATGTGCTTATTATATTATTTGAAATTATTATAATATTCAAACCTGATTATAGTAACACCATTTCTAAAATCACTGAACTTAGCGACACACCAGCACTTTGTCCTATGTGACAAAAAAGTAGATGTAATACATAAAACACTGAACCATAACTTCAAAATAGAAAAACAAAACATAATGACATGCTCAGAAAGACACAAATATGGGCAAATTTCTTATTTCATACACTTGAACGAATTCGTACAGGCGCTCCTTCTTCCCCAGTGACATTTGAGAATGGAATGGGTTGCCTGAATCAGCCACGAAAACCAACAACTTATCAGAGCTTAAGTCTTTTACCAACATGCATTACAAGATTCACGCAAGAAATGCCTAGGGCGTAATTATCTTCTTTTTAAAGTAACGTCTGTAATCTATAAGGTAATAAGATAACTTAAAAAATGGATTTTACAAATTTATAATATTCGTCTATATGTTAAGAAATTCTTTATCATATTTTTTTGTTTTATTTTCTTTCTGCTATTCCTAGTTATAGCTAATATAAACATCACACCTTTCACACTGTTTCCCCTTAATATAAAAGAAATATAAAAACAAATACACTAGGAAAACAGTATAACATAATGTACCTATATATTCAGTGACGACCAACAACCTGTATTCCTGATTGAATTGGCAGAGTTTATTCCCGGATATTGTTAATAAAAAGTTTCAACCCTGCTGGTTAACATCCTAAAGTAAAATGCCGTTCATCTGAGACGTCTAATATCCGGATTTTTTTTGTTAACATTTCAAATCTAATTAGAGTTCCTTTTTCAAACAATAAAGTCTATAAGGCAGATCCTTTTAAGGTCATGTGTTTCTTTGGCCAATGGTTAATGAGCAGGGTGTCACGTGGCCAATGCAACGACCAACCGCCTTTATTTTCCCCAACAAAAGTCAGATACCTATTAGAGTTGGGTGGACTCAGTGGCCCTAGGAATCTAGAAATTCGAAATCCCGGTTTTCACCAAGACTCGAACCCAGTACCCCAGGTTCGGAAGCCAAGCGCTTAACAACTCAGTCACCTGCCTCCCCCCCCTCTCCGTATCTAAGCGGTCTTACTTATTTGGGAAGCGTAGTCGAGAGACCAAGTACTTGGCTTGTCTTGGCTACCTATGAAGGGGGCTCGAGGTTCGACACTCGACTCGAGCAGAGTTATGTTTACTGAGCGCCTAAAGGCAGAATGCAAAAAAACCTTCTCCCAAATACCCCGTACCCCCAAATGGTCCACAAATGAGATTGGACCAAAGCGCTCTGAGCATGCTATAAGCATGAAAGTAGCGCTATATAAAATCTATAATTAATATCAAGTACATCATAATGTCTGTAAATATTATCTCTCAACGATGATAGGCTACCACGTAAAACGCTTTGTTTCCTTGTATAACTTGACTTTCCTGTTTACGTACGTGGCGATGATACCCCCCCCCCTTCCTGTTTGAAGTTTATCTCTATTGTTGGTGAAGCTGATTGATTATAATACCCTGCATTCGTTTATCCGAACGATCAATTATCCGGGAGACCCCGATCCCAACTAATCCGGATAATCGACTTCATATAGTTAAGTTTAATCAGTCAGTAGGACGAACTTCTTTTCCAAACTGATTTCTTAAACGTGTTATCGATTTGTGAGGAAACATTCCGAATAGAGATAACAGCTTTGACAAACGTAGAAAGGATGGTAACAGATGAAGTGAACACATGTCTAGTCAAGTCAAGAAGTCAAGTTGTTTCGAGATAGCGATGGAGTTGTTTATTTGTAGGCCTTTATTAAGGATATAGGTCCTCATTGATTCACTTGACTCGAGTCATGTTCATTAAAGACTGACGCCTATTTTATCTTCTTATCTTATATATTACAGACGTTACCTCAAAAGAAAAAGAAGGTAATTACGCTTTTCATGTGTCAATCTAGTGATGCATGTTAATCAATGACTTAAACTCTACTATTTCAATGACTTTCCTAGCTGATTCAGGCAACCCATTCCATTCTCTAATGGCGCTAAGGAAGAAGGAGCGCCTGTACGAATTTGTTCTAATGTAATAATAATAATAATAATAATAATAGGCTTGTCTTCGAGTCCGAAGATTAGTGAGGAATACAGTGTTTCCCGTGGCTGTGCAGTCCCAGCTGTGACCTACATATTTTGCCACATCCAGGGCAAGCAAAACCATTGTCCGCAGGTGGTCGGTTTAGGTTTTCTTTTCGTCGTCTGAGTTTGTCCTCGGCGGCAGATTTTCTTTTGGTCTCAAATGTGTATTCCGCGGCCTTTGTGAGTGACCTCCAGCTGTCTCGTTCCGACGCCGCATGCAGCCAGGTGCTCTCCTCTATGTCAGCCAAGGAAAGTTGACGCCTAAGCTGGTCTTTGAAGCGTTTCCGTGGGGCGCCTCTGTTACGTCGACCACCTTTTAGCTCACCAAAAAAGACTGCCTTTATCTGCGTATCTGTCGGATCATAAGAAGTCCCTCTATATTGTCTATACCGGCGTTCGCAAGGACATCGCTGTTTGTAGTGCGGTCTTGCTATCGTATGTCCATGATGGAGCGCAAGCACCTTTGGTGAAAGCGCTCAAGGAGTCTTAGCTGTTTTCTATATAGTGTCCATGTCTCAGAGCCATATAGAAGGGTTGAGAGAACCACCGCCTGGTAGACATTTATTTTTGTAGGAAGGCGGAGCGATTTGTTCTTCCAAACTCTCGCCTGAAGGCGTCCAAAAGCGCTACTGGCCCTGGCCAGACGGTTATCAACTTCCCTTGAAAGTGAGGCGTCATTTGACACTATGCTACCAAGATATGTGAAGTGGTCTACCACGTTAAGGGGATGCCCGTTTACTGTAATCCTTGGGGCTGAGTATGTTTCATTGGGTGACTTCTGGAACATGACTTCTGTTTTCCCGAGGTTTATAGATAGACCGAAAGAGGCGGCAGCGTAGGCAAATTCGTTTACCGCGTTCTGGAGGTCATTTTCATTGTGAGCTAGCAGGGCGCAATCATCGGCATAGAGAAGCTCCGTTATGACCATCTCCTTTGTTTTTGTGTGGGATAGATCTAGTAGACGTCGGAGATTAAACACGCTGCCGTCACAACGAAACCGGATGTAGATGCCTTCATGCAATCGCTGCCTCATTTGACCCAGCATTACGCCAAAGAAGATAGCGAACAGAGTAGGGGCAAGTACACAGCCCTGCTTCACGCCATTTTCTATTGGGAAGTGATCAGAAATAGCACCATTGTGTCTGATCAGGCCTCTCTGTCCAACGTGAAACTGCTTGAGGATGGATAGGAACGTAGGTGGGCACCCCAGCTTAGCCAAAATCCTCCACAAACCATCGCGACTGACCGTGTCGAAAGCCTTGGTGAGGTCCACAAAAGCTGCGTACAGGTTTAGGTTCTGCTCTTTGCATTTTTCCTGTAACTGTCGCAGAACAAATATCATGTCAGTTGTACCTCTACCGGCTCTGAAACCACATTGGCTTTCAGATAAGACCTCGTCCACCAAAGACTGGTTCTAATGTATGGAATAAAAAATGTGCCTCTATCTTTGTGCCTCTGAGTATTTCATTTTGTTTTCCCTTGAATATATTTTCTTTCAACCAGACCCATTCATTCATTAATATTTCTTTCCTATTGCTTCCACGTCACCTTATCGTATATATATATATATATATATATACATGTCGGATATGACACGCGGCCTGCGGACATTAGTTTTGGTATTACTAATTGATTGGAAAATTTTCTGTACACGATTTATATATATATATTTTGTAGGAAATTAAATGTAGAGTGTGAAAATGGTTTTGCCTGTACAGCCGAAAGTTTTATATCGAATGTAGAGCACTGTGAATTTACCCGATTTGTAAAATAAAAGTTTTCTTTTTTAGCGGCCCCCGTAAGGGGAAAAAGCCGCTATTAGGTTTGTGCAAAATGTCCGTCTGTCCGTCTGTCCGTCTGTCCGTCTGTCCGTCTGTCCGTCTGTCCGTCTCTCCGTCTGTCCGTCTGTCACACTCAGGGCGCCGAAACTAGAAGAGATACGAAAAATATTTTTTCACCAGTAAATGCGGCTTGAAAAGTTTAGGTGCAACGGCTACTTTTAGTTTTCTGAAAGCAAACCGTTTAATTTATAAAAATTATTATGTAAGCAATTTTTAAATAATAAAACACCAATTGTGAAGCAATTAAGTAAATCTAAGGGAGGAAATGTTACTATATGAAATGCTCTTGGCATGTAGATATCACGCACATTTTTTAAAATGAATTTATGTCTGTCTGTCCGTCTGTCCGTCTGTCAGACTCAGAGCGCCAAAACTAGAAGAGATACGAAAAAAATTTTTTCACCATTAAATGCGGATTGAAAAGTTTAGGTGCAATGGCTACTTTTAGTTTTCTAAACGCAAACCGTTTAATTTATAAAATTAATTATGCAAGCGATTTTTTAATAACAAAACACCAATTCTAAAACAATTACGTAAATGTAAGGGAGGAAATGTTACTATAAGAAATGCTCTAGGCATGCGGATGTCACGCACATTTTTTAAAATGAACTTTTAGCAGCGGCTTTCGTGTACTAGCGTAAAGACCGGAAATGACATGATTCTAAACTAATTTCTTAAATTTTTTAAAAAATCAGATTTTTTAAAATAAAATTGTATAATGCCCCCATTAAAATGAAACTAACATATTTTTGTGCGTTTTGCCTGTTGGTTGGTCTGTCCGTCACGGTTAGAAAAAAACACTAAAGGCTTTTGAAAATATTATTTAACATTTACTGTTCTTTCAGAAATATTGCGATAGTTTAAGGATGGGAGCATACAGGAATTGAGCCAGGGACTTAGAAGGAACATCCGAAACATCTTGGGAATAGGCGGATCTGACAGGGATCCGAATCCGACGGGGGCCGCCTCTGAGTTTGTGTATCACACAAACTCTCTTTGTAATCTTGTTTTAATAGAGTTACAAATACGTACTTTTGTTTTCTATTATTAGGGCCCTCCGGAAGAGGTAGGGACATTAAACATATACTATAATCTACATACTATACTACTACTATACTATATGATGTATGAGACATTTGCGCCAGGTTTTATCACAATTAAATAAACGGTTCTGATATCTATGTGGGATATATATACATACATATATACATACATATATGCATACATATATTATATACATACATATATACATACATATATACATACGCCTTAAGTTTTTTTTTTTTTTTGCTTCGTATATTATATACAGTTCTTTTATAGTATAATTTTATTTAATGCTAAATTCAGAAGATGTATTTATGGAGGCTAGATATCGGAGAGGTTCAGTACATGTTTCTAAAGTCATAAAGCATCTGATATCTTCACCACTTCTGTCATAAACTATTGTAAGGGTGGAGTCGGATAAGACTCTAATATTTGTCTGACATCAATATCTCTGTTTCTTTATAGGTAGTAATGCTCAAGATTCTGGGGCCTAGAGACTCAATAAATAGCCAACACGCCTTTCACAAGACGCATGTCCGGAAAAATAATCTCCAAAAATCTAAAAGTTAAATAGAATTAAACCTAGGTGAAGTAATAATTAAATGTGGATTGAGGTTTCAAATGGTCGGATAGTACCGCGTCACGGGTTATTCCTGTCCCGCTAGCCGTACTTTGGGCATCACTGCGCTATTTCAGTGGTTCTCAAACTATGGTACAGAAATTGTTGACTGATTTACTGTCACCGAAATGACCACATCAATGCCACTACAATACATATCAAATTGTTCAAGGTTTTATAATATTTTCTTATAAAAAGGCCCGCTGAGCGTGGTGTTAAAAAACTAATCTTTCATAGACTCTGCAGTGTAATACTATTTTAATTTAATACATTGCCAAAATAATGTAATAGTATTCATTCATAGAGACTGCTACCAATAGGCTTCATCCTTTCAGAGTGTACCTACTATCTTATCTTATATGATACAGACGTTACTTCAAAGGAAAGAAAATGATTACCTTTTACACGTCATGCATTTAGTCATGCATTTTAACCAATTACCTAAATTCTGCTAAGTCACTGGTTTTCCTGGCTAGCTTAGGCAACCCATTCCATGCTCTAATTAGTCTAAATATCAGGTGGCCGAGCCTTGCTCGGTTAAATAATTTTTATACTAAGAAAGGTTATATACTACTGCTACTGGTGCTACAGCCCATGGAAGGATATGGCCTGCTTTTACACATCCCTCCATTCAGATATCTCCTGGGCTTTCATCACCACGCCCTAACGGTAACCCCATTTTTTACTGAGGTTTATAGTTAAATCAAAAGTGGCTGCAGCGTACGCAAACTCGTTGACGCTAGCTAGATATCTTGTTCAGTGTGAGCAAGTAAGGAGTAGAGCAGCTGTGTAATCACCATTTCCTTTGTTTTGGTACGGGACATTAGACACTGAAACATGAATGCATGGTCATAATTTTACCAGCAAAATAATAATTATATTAAGGCTTGACATCAAATCCGAAGATTAATGAGAAATGCAGTATTTCCCGTGGCTACGCAGCCCCAGATTTGACTTACATATTTTGCCACATCCAGGGCAAGCATAACCATTGTCCTCCGGTGGTCGATTAAGATTTTCTTTTCGCGTCGCGTCTGTCCTCGGCAGCAAATTTTCTGTTGGGTCTTTGTATAGAGG
>JADKLZ010003886.1:640224-674250 GCA_021533235.1 Biomphalaria straminea | reverse complement strand
CTCTTTGACCTTTGACCGGTTACAGCTTCATTCATTCCTACAACTTCACCTTTGCCCGTCCCTCAGCCCTTTAGGGGACCGCATAGAAACTGACAAAATACTCGCTTGATTCCTCTCTGTTGTTGCCAGGATTAAAGTCCCTTCCAAAGAAACGCCCCTGCAGTCTATAAAATTGTCACTCCAATGCTTCCTCTGTTCTGCCTCTTTCTTTTTGTCTGGTACTGTTCCCTGCAAAAGCCTTTGCGAGTTCCGATGACTTCGTGATAAGGCCGTACAAAGCCTGTAAAGAATACTTTAAATAAAAATTAACACACACTTTCTCAGAGACAAATGCTTATCACAAAAACATAATAATAACAAGATTACAAAGAGAGTTTGTGTGATACACAAACTCAGAGGCGGGCCCGTCGGAGTCGGATCGCTGTCAGATCCGCCTATTCGCAAGATGTTTCGGATGTTCCTTCTAAGTCCCTGGCTCAATTCCTGTATGCTCCCATCCTTAAACTATCGCAATATTTCTGAAAGAACAGTAAAGGTTAAATCATATTTTCAAAAGCCTTTAGTGTTTTTTTCTAACCGTGACGGACAGACCAACCAACAGACAAAACGCACAAAAATATGCTTGTTTCATTCTAATGGGGGCACTAAACAATTTTTTTTTTAAATCTGATTTTTTTAAAAATTTAAGAAATTAGTTTAGAATCATGCCATTTCCGGGCTTTACGCTAGTATACGAAAGCCGCTGCTAAAAGTTCATTTTAAAAAATGTGCGTGATAACTACATGCCAAGTGCATTTCTTATAGTAACATTTCCTCCCTTAGATTTACGTAATTGCTTCACAATTGGTGTTTTATTATTAAAAATTCGCTTGCATAATAATTTTTATAAATTAAACGGTTTGCTTTTAGAAAACTAAAAGTAGCCGTTGCACCTAAACTTTTCAAGCCGCATTTAATGGTGAAAAAATATTTTTCGTATCTCTTCTAGTTTTGGCGCCCTGAGTGTGACAGACGGACAGACGAATAGACGGACAGACGGACAGACGGACATTTTGCACAAACCTAATAGCGGCTTTTTCCCCTTACGGGGGCCGCTAATAATAATTGTATGAAGATCATAATAATAATGAGCCTTTGGGCAGTTTGTTGAAGCCAAACGTTTGGCCATGGGTGATCTAAAGCAGAGCTGAACCAGGTTTGTCCAGTGAGGAGCCACTCTTCGTTCGCGTAGTTTGCAACGTTTAATGTTCTTGTCACTTGTGGCCGTATCTAAGTGTGTGTGTGAGAGAGCTGTTTTATTCCTTCATAGATTGCGCTGTGCATTGTATGGCATGATATTGTAACATAATGCTTAATATGTATATCATCTCTCTATGCACTTTCTGATTCACAATTACATTCTCATGTAGATAACGCCCGTTGATCAATTATTCAAATATTTTTTAAGTTATGTTGCTTGCTTTTTTAATGTACTATATGTTACAGTCATTTTCTGCATTAGCTTGCCAAGGTGGGTAACACGGTTAATTGACGTCATCCCCTATGTAAACCCCCAACCCCCATTTTGACAGAGGCAGGGGCGTCCCTAGCAGTGCGCGGGGCGAGTGTCATGTGCGTGGCCCTGAGCCGTAAGGATAAACTATATATACCGTACCATATCACGCTAACCGGCTAATTCGTCTCTAACGCTGTAACGATAACAAGACAGTATGTCCTCCTTAACGCTGTGGGCCTTCCTTATTTATGTTACAAAACAGTACATTGAGTAGCCATTGTTGGCTTACTATTGGCCGCGCTGTGTTATATTTTTAACTTACAAAATGTTTAAAAAATTACTCCCATGGCCATAGCGGCATAGCCTATTGAAAAAACAAACAAACACATAGGTGAAAACAACCAATCCGAATATTTTATTAGCCACGGTAAATACTCCAGACAAGCCTTATTATTATTATTCTTTCAGTCATGTAATCAGTTAATAAATTAATGAGTTAATCATGTAATCAATTAATCAGTTAATACTTTAATCAATTTAGCTTATCACTGTTTGCAGACGTTTATTAAATGCACTTTAAAAAAAAACTACATTTATTGTCAAAGCAGCTCGAAGACAAACGCAACTTTCCCGACGATTGGCCTGGATGTCCCCAAAGGTCGAGCTCACCTGACCACCAAAGTGCTCTTGGCTTTCTCTTATTGCTTCAAGCTCTACGGGAAGGAATTTGATTGGTTCCTGAAGGCAGACGATGACACTTACGTAATCGTAGAGAACCTTCGTCTGCTGGTTCAGTCACGTGACCCGGAAGAGGCGGTCTACTTTGGTTACAGATTCAAGCCGTACACTCCACAAGGTAAATATTTCAAACATCAATGGTGCTTTTGCAATGTAATAGTTAAGCAGTCTTTTTTTGGCTAGAACCTCTTTCAATGGCAGGCCAGTCCATTCTTTTATGTTGTCTTCCCATTGCTTTCTCTGTCTTCCTCTTATTTTTTTCCTGGTACTGTTCTCTGGATGAAGTTCTTTGCGAGCCCCGAAGACCTTGTAATACGGCCATAGATTTTTAGCTTGCGTTATTTTTTACGAGAGTTAGCAGGTCATTATGGGGTCCCATCGCTGCAGTAGCTCTGTCTCTGATCTTTTGGTTTGTGATGCGGTCTTTGGATGTCTTTGTCACATTTACTAAATGCAAAATTTTTAATTAGAATTGTCATGAACATCACCGTCCACGTCCCTTAACCGGTAAATTACTTTAGAAATAAAAAGAAGAACACGATTATCTCCCCTGTACTTCAATTTAAAAAAAAAAATGTAGCTAAAAATCTGAGTTGTCTGTACAATGTACTTAAAAAATCTATTGCTGGAGTGTGCAATGCTGAAGCCATGTAAATTGAGTTTGGGTTGGGTTTTGATTTTTGGGCCCATCGGCACACTTTAGGACATGTGGTGCCCTTACTTCCTAATGACGTTTATTTCTTCCCCTCCTATTGGACCGTAGGAGCACCATACAATAATTTTCAACCGTCTTTCTCCATTCCTATCTGCCCCTTGGATAGAATTACATTCACCGACAGGCCTGCCCATTTTTTAATGTCTTTTGATTGGTTTCTGTCTTCCTTTTCCCCTGATACTGATCCCCGAAGGAATACTCCTTACGAGCCTGGGTCGCTTATGTGGCCATAAGAATTGAGCTTACGTTATTTGACAGTGGTGAGCAGGTCATGGTAGTGTCCTATTGTTGTATTAATCCTGTTTATTATCTCTTAGTGATGCGATCTTTGTAATTGAAACCTCAGATCTTACTGTAGCATCTTAGTTCCATAGATAGGATGCTCTTCTAGAGATCTGCCGTCAGTATCAAATGCAGCTAATAATGTGAAGTTCAAGGACTCAAAAAAAACAACAAAATGTACTGCTGCAGGGGTAAACGACTGTATAGAAAATACAAAGAACATGCATAAATGTACCCTGCGGATAACGCACTTTTACACCCAGCGTAGCTCATTTCTTTTCTGCCTCGATAGAGAACAACATCGGACAGATAAGTTACCTTAAGACTCTTTTGTGTTAATTGTTTTTTTTTTTTTTTAGCTGATGAAGGCCTCGTGGCCCAAACGTCCTTTGTCTTACTTGGTCCCGCAGGGTACATTTATGCATGTTCTTTGTATTTTCTATACAGCTAATAATGTGGCCGTAACTAGGGAGCACACGTCTGATTTTAGTTTAGAGGACTATGTCTATGTTCGTCCAGATTATTTTGTATTGTGTAAGTGCCTCTGTAGATACTTCTGGCCAGTTGTTCAGGTTTGTTTCCGTCCTATAGAATACAGAAATTAACTTTTTTTTAATGCATACAATGTTACAGAGTGACACATGGCTCTGTTGTGTTTCTTCTATTTCAGGGTATATGTCAGGTGGCGCTGGGTACTTGTTAAGTCGAGAATCCCTGAAGAGGCTGGTACTGCACGGTTTACTGGGTCATGCGTGCGAAACTTTTTGGTGAGTTGTGATGCCAAATTTACAGCCAGTAGTGCTATTTGACCGTCAAATGGTTGCCCCATAGAAAAATAGACCCATCGAGAGTTGGCTTTGAGTTTTGCGAACAGAGAAGTCTAGAGTTTAACCCCAGTAAAGATTTTTGAATTTCTTGGATTTGGGTTAGACCCCTCCTGAGTCCACCCAACTGTAATGGGTACCTGGCATTACCTGGGGAAGTAAATTCGGTTGGTTGTATTGCTGGTCACATCCTCGTGAACGGTCGACCATAGTAATGCATATTGTACAATGTACATATGATTTAGCGCTATCTGTTTATAACGTTTTTCGTCTTGTATTTTTTTTAACTCTATTGAAATATGAATATTATTTATACAAACATAGAGGAGTTTTCAAAATATTTAGCTCGCATGGCTTTTTAATTGTTCGATAGCCTATACTATGATATATGTTATGGTTATTAAAACATAAAATGTATATTTACGATGAGGTAGTAATAAACAAAGAAGAAACATATATATGTATATGAATTCACTTCTTTTTTGGTTAATTGAATTTAAATATACGATTTATTTATTTATTACAGTTACAGAACTTATTCTTACATCAAACGTAAAGATTTAAACAAAACATAATGTATTTTTAAAAAAAAATCAGGTACACTCTCTTCAATGGAACTCATTCACCAATTGTAAATAAACACTTTTAGCCACGGCATAACATTAATAAAAAAAAATGAAAATTACGTATCACGTGACAGCCTTACATGTAGAACATATAGAGAATATGTTGTTTGTTTACGTTTGGTGAATGAGGTCCATTATTTAACTTGCAGGAGCATAGAGGACCTTGACATTGGCAGATGTTTGAGCAGTGTCGGGGTGAAGGCCATGGACTCCTTAGACCGTGATGGCAAAGAAAGGTTTCATCCACTTAGCCTTGACTCTTACTTCGGTAGCCATGACCTTCCGAACTGGGTCTACACGTACGCCTATCATCCAATACTGAAGGTAAGGAATCATTTAGTTTTTGACATCATCCAATACAGGAGCGTAGCTAGGAATTTTTCATCGTTTGGGGGACCGGGGGGCTTGACCTTTTTTGGGGGCCCATTCATTTGCTAATTATTTAATTTTTAATGTTGAAAAATACTCATTAGGGCCCCCCCCCCAAAAGGGGGGAATTTTCAAATTCTCCCCCTCTTTCCCTCACCCTAGCTACGCTTGTAGGCCTACTAATTATCAATATACTATATCAAAGCTATATTTTTTAACTAGATCCATCAATACTAAATCCCGTTAACCACATCCACCATTCTACTCTACATCAATGTACACATTTCTGGAGCTACAGTTTAAAATTGATTCACCTTGAATGTCATAGAAATCAATCCCGGACATTAGAAATTTTGCTAAATGTAATTTAAAAAAAAAGTTTCCAATCATTGATAATTTCATTTTATTTTTTTTTTGCTTTTCTTTTCAGCACTACGATTGCTGCAGTAACCTGACAATCTCCTTCCATTATATCAGACCACATCTTATGTACATTCTCGACTACCTTATTTACCGACTAAGGCACTGATCACATAGTACCCAGAACATGCATTACAATACCAATATATATAACACATAGTGCAGTATCATGCTTCCAATGTTCCTTCTATATAATTGAATATAAAAAATATTGTTTCGAATGTATTAAATTTGGTCTTTTTTCATCTTCTTCGTTCTCACCTTTGTTATGTTTGAGGGTTCAGATCAGTCAATCCTGTATCTGAGATGAACCGCGCAGTGGTTTCCAGATCAAGCAGTTCTCCGTGGACAGTATAGAGGGACTTCTTATGGTCCGACATTTACGCTGGGCAGGGCACGTGTCCCATATGGGAGATGAACGTTTACCAAAGTCTGTCTTTTTTGTGAGCTAAAAGGTGATCGACGTAACAGAGCTGCCCCACGGAACCACTTCAAAGACCAACTTAGGTGTCAACTTTCCTTGGCTGACATAGAAGAAAGCACCTGGTTACATGCAGCCTCGAGCCATACAGCTGGAGTTCCCTCACGAAGGCCGCGGGATACACATTTTAGACCAAAAGAAAATCTGCCGTCGAGGAGAAACGCAGACGACGAAAAGAAAATCTAAATCAACCACCTACGGACAAAGGTTATGCTTGCTCTGGATGTGGCAAAATATGTAGGTCGCAGCTGGGGCTGCGCATCCACGGGAAATCCTGTATTCCTCACTAATCTTCGTACTCGAAGACAACTCTTATTATTATTATTTTGTTTCTTAGGGAGATGTAAGGGCCAGAGTCTTGTTAGTTCCTCTCCATAAAGTAAGCAGCCTCGAAGAGCATTGTCGGCATTCTCTGGTGATGCTATTCAAAGATAAGTTTCAGTAGCCCCAAACTTTGAGCTTCCAACGTTTGTCCTATCTGATTCTAAAGAGTCCGGTTTTGAAGCCTAAAAATGAATTTGGTCATGTCGGGAAAGCTTTTAAAAGGAAAGCGTTTTTCTTGTCATTTGGATGAGAGCTCCTCCATTTCTCGTTTATTCTACCAGTTATCAATTTCTTCATTTGTAGATACTGCTTTTTCATTGCCTTCTATTTCATTTTGTACTGGAATCCATTGGAAAACATTTTCCTTTCCTGTTGATGTTAAGATTTACGACTGCTGATCTGAGTTGTTTTATATAGGAAGTATCAGAGTTTTTCAGGCTTTGAAGGACTGGCTCGGTATTGGCCATCAAGGCAATTTGGCCGTTTAGTGTACTCTGTAGTTTACTAGTTTTGTTCAAGTGCTCGCCTTTCTGGTCTGTAGCTGTTTGATAGATCGCCAGTTGCAATTGACTTTTTTAGTTTTCCTACATTGGGACATTCAATTGGTACGCCAGCTCAAACATTTGATATGGATTCTTGAGAGAATCCTTGTATATAAACTCTGACCCATTGGTTCTTTGGTATCTGTATTTTATATTGATGACATCATGGACTATCAAACAGATTGTTTTCACAGTAAGGACAACAATGTGGAGTATCAAATGTATTGCACTCAGTATACTGACTACGTGATAACAGCATTAAAAGGAAAGATGTGATAAGATGTTTATATTGCGTCATTGTTTCTTGAGTATGTTTTTGTGAGAAAGTACTTAAAAAGATGTGACGTAATAAGAATGATAAGTCTTCAACATCTATTTATATCAACACGAAGTCTCTGTTCGTTAATGGACCTCATTCACCAAACGTAAACAAACATTTTCTCTATATGTTCTATACAAATTACGCAATACGTAAGGCTGTCACATGATACGTAATTTTCACTATTTTATCAAAATTATGACGTGGCTAAATGTGTTTATTTAAAATTGGTGAATGAGGTCCATTGTTATAACTTATTGTTAATGTCTACGGTATTTTATTTATTTATCTATGACTATAAAACTGACAAGTAAATTAGAAAATTATATGTATTTTTCCCGGCTATACATTACAGTATTGTCCTATAATCTATTCTTGGTCTAATGCCTTATAGTTCATGATTGAGACTAAAATTACATGTTTGATCTTGATGTCAGTCAGGGTTAATATTTTTACTATTGAATTACTTTATAGAAATGTGTATTGTAAATACAGTGTGATTGGTGATTCGCTACACATAGTGTGTCAGCGTGTGAACACAGTGGTATCGTTGAAATAATGTAATTTCCATTTTTTTTCTGAATAAAAATGTATGCATATTATAGAAGAAAAAAGCTTTCTCATTTTATTTGTGTCGTTGATTCTGTTGAATATCAATTATTATTTTCATTGTGCACTTTGAAATGCGCCTATCAAAAGCAAAAAGGCTAATGAATTCCCGTAAACTTAAAGCCAAAGACATTGCCTCATTGAAAATCGACATGACCGCTTTGCTGTTGCAACAGAGCAACACAGACGTTTTGAGCGATTACAATTCTTGCTTAAAAACGTTGCTGGACAGCCATGCACCTCTTATCACTCGTACAGTCTCAGGCCATCTGCACCCTGGATGTTGGTCAGTTCACGGACCAAAGGTTTGAAACTCACTCCCCATTGATCTCAGACAGACAACATGCTACACCACTTTTAAGAAGAACATTAAGACCTTAGGAACTTTTCTAGATTAGTTTGTCATGTCTCATGTTTGTGTTTGTAATGTTTCTACGTCTTCAGCTTACATTTTGTTTGTTAACAGCGCTTTATAAATAAAAATATTATTATTATTATTATTAGAGGCGAATTAGGCTCAAAGGAATACATTTGAAAAAAAAAACTCCTTTGTTAGCACCCCAGGAGCTGGTTTGAGAATCCCTGGTATCAGAATTTGAACAACTCACAGAAAGGAAGCCAAAAAAAAAATGATCTTGATGTTACAAAAATATTATTTTTTATGACTACCTAATTATTTTAGGAGGCCCAGTTCCCCTTTCAGACCTTGTGGTCTATAGGGCAGATAATGTAAAGGTCATCTGTTTCTTTGGCCAACGGTTAACGAGCAGGGTGTTATGTGGCCAGCACAACGACCAACCGCCTTTACTTTCCCCAACTAAAGTCAGGTACCCATTAGAGTTATGTAGACTCAGGAGCGCCCTAAAGATCCCGAAATTTAAAATCCCAGGCTTCACATAGATTCGAACCCAGGACCTCAGGTTCGTAAGCCAAGCGCTTAACCATTCGACCACCGAGGAGGCGCAGTGGCTGATCGTTAAAGCGCTTGGCTAACAAACCGGGGTCCTAGGTTCGAATCGTATTAATTTTGGGATCTTTGGGCGACTCTGAGTCCAGACAGTTCTAATGTCATGGTATGCGTAGTTAATTTTGTCAAATGATATGTTCCGTAAGTCTCATGCGACATATGTAATATATAAGACTTATCAAGCAATGCAATAGTTAGTTACTTCTATGTGAACATGTTTGTTAGTTAAAATATGTTTTTAAAAATTTCGAAAATCATTTTTTTGCGCCACTCTATGCATATTGCCTTTATGAGGGTACGCCTGGGGTACCGTGTCCCCCTTCCGTTACCCCATCTTAATGCGGCTCTGGGTAGCTATTCTTGTTCTGAAAACTTGGATAAAATAAGAATATTGGTCGCTTTATTATTAAGGGGCGACAATCGTTAAGACAGTCGATTTTCTTACTGTTGGCTTAGCTCCCTTTGAATATATTGAAGAAAGTAAAAGCGGTTTGTTAACGTGATCCACAGAATCAAATGACCTTTACATCATCTGCTCAATAGATCGCAAGGGGAAATACCTGTAAATAATCAAAATTAGATCGAAGAACTCATAGAACTTATGCTAGATAGTATGTGGTACATAGTCCATAGTGGGAAGCGTGGTCGAGAGGCTAAGTACGGCTTGAGCTTGGCTTGCTTGGCTACATAGAAGGGGGCTCGAGGTTCGACACCCGACTCGGGCAGAGTTGTGTTTACTGAGCACCCAAAGGCAGCACGGGATACCAACTCCTAGATACCCTCTCACCCCCACTGGTCTACAAATGAGTTTGGACCAAAGCGCTCTGAGCATGCTATAAGCATGAAAGTAGCGCTATATAAAAGCTATAATAATAATAATAATAATAATAATAGTCCTTACGCTTTATAAAAATGTATAATCAGTCTCTAAACTTATTGAATGGAAACACAAGTTTTCATTATCCTCTTTATAGTCCACTGTGTTTTCAGATACTCAATTCAATGTAGAGCATTGAAAACCTCTGTGATGTATCAGTAACAGTTTTAAGAATATAAACTATTCCTTTATTTAAATAACATCACAATAGTTATCATCATTCTTAGTCTGTGCTCAGTATTGTGAAGAGTAAGTTATAAAAAAGATGCCAACATTTTTCGTTGTTGTTTTGTTTGTTGTTGTTGTTGTTGTTGTTGTTCTTCGTTCATTAGCTTCGATTAACAAGGCCAACTAGATGCTGTTTTGTCCTACCTTAGCTTGAAAGATGAAATCGCCAAGCATGAAGAACGAAACACCGGAAGTCTGGCCAGGAAGCCGGGATCTCTACGCTACTAATCTAAACTCTTGCGATGTCTGACCTGGCTAATGTTAAAAGCAATAATGTTAATGACTTAGTTACATGATACTATCTTATCTCAATTTTCTACTGTTTATAATTTTTTTTTTATATTTCATATTTCTTTGAAATACCTCCCGTAAAAAATGATGCTGTTGGTAGTTTTCTAATAATGAATGCAATCTAATATATAAAGTTGAATGATTAGCGTATGTATGTATGTATGTATGTATGTATCGAATGGAAATCAAAACCGCGTGACCAATTTTCATTAAACTTGGCAGAAATGTTCCTTGGGTACCAACTTAGGCCGTAGTATATGTATTGTAGTCCTAAAAAAAACTTAAGACCCTCAAAAAAAATAAAGTTGACCAACTCTATTAGACTATTGTATCTAACAAAAATTAGGTCACAAGCCATGTCTAGATCTACATGTGTCGCGCAGTGGTACAAATGAAATGAACGTCATAGGTCATAATTATAATATCGCGCATTATAAATGCATATTATGTAAGTAATAAATTATATACATAATACAATTTACTTTTTATTGTATTTATTTCATAACATTTAAACCTACAACTACCGATTTGGTTTAATTTTAAGTCTTTATTTTTAATTTCCTTTTTTTTTCTTTCAGATTTACTTACTTATGCGCATTTAGACCTGATAACACCGTTATTGTATCTAGATCTAGGTCAAATCTTAGATGCTAATGTGTCACACAAGTTTTTATTTATTGACTAGATTGCTGTGGCATTCAAATTGTTAGGATTCAAGAGCTATACAAAATTAAACTAACAATATTACATAAACAATTATATTCACGCGTATGATTTGCTTTTAAAATATAGGCTAGATCTATTGTATTGTTTTTTTTTTTTGTCGCCTACACCGCTAACAGTGTACGCAACGCGTATTGAGGTCACCAAGGAGACGCGTCAAGGGGTCATGAACTTACATAGCTACACAAAAATAAAAACAGATGTTGACCTTTGAACAATAAATTGAATAATAGGGTTTGTTGCTGCTATTTCGTTTCGTATCGTTTTTCAAAACTATTGGGCCGGAAGTGGCTTTTTTCCCTATATAACTTTGCATTTTTTAGTTCTCTTTATAAATTAAACTGACATTATTATGATATAATAATAAGTGTGCCTGATAGAGAAAAAAATTATGCACAAAAATACGGGTGGTTGAGATCAAACCAGATAGAGGCTATAAAAAGAAAAAGAGTTAAAAATAGCGCGGGAAAGTGCACATTTACAGTACTTTGTTTGATGAGTATTTTACCCAAGATCTGTGTTGTGTTTTTAGTACTAGCTTATTTCAAGTACCCGGCATTTTTCAATACACAATTTCATGAACAGAAAAAAAAATTTTTTTAATGATTTTAAACTTTAAATGATTTTATTCCTTGTAACTTCTTGTGTGAGTAAAGAGGCCAATCCTTTGTACTTTCACCATTATTTATACTTCTATTGTGCTTGGCATCTGCAATCCAGGACTTACTTTTAAAGGTTACTTTTCTTGTGGATCTATCCAGTGCCACTTTTTCCCAGCTGATAGTGCCGACTTTGAAGAGCTTTATGTCGCGTTTGCATACACCAGTGTACCTTAGCAGTGGAAGACCAGCGGATCTCCTGCCTTCTGTTAAATCACCATAGGAATGTCTGTCACGGTCATGAGATCTTTATTCAAAAGAAGCATCTTCAAAGATCACTTGCACTGTAGCATATGATACCTTTTACTCAAGCTACCTTCAAAGATCTTCTTTGACCGTGACAACCCCTCATCATCATCATTTCTTTGGGTTCCTCAGAGAACATATGACCTCAACAAAAACACGTCACTCTCCACAGTCTATTGCTAGATGTTTTTTTTTTATGGTTTCCCAGCTCTTTTCGATCTTCTCGGCTTTCTCTAGTATACTGCGTCGCCTGGATTCTGATTAAATCTACATCTAAGTAATAAAAAAAAACACACCTGGAAGAAGTATTTCATTAATATTTTTTAATGGCTAAAACGTGACTACTCAGAATTCAGAGGCACATCCCTGTGGGCGCCCATAATTGCCTCTTCCATAAAACTTTGTATTTAAAAAATAAATATATCCAATGTTTGAGATCCTGCTTGTATACTTAGGCCCTATATAAATCGATCCGGTATCAATGTATTAAGTAGCAATAACCCCGCAAAAAAAATGTAAATGAAAGAAGATTGAGTTATACATATATTTTTGTGATGGTACGCACCGGTACTTGTACCGGCACCTTTTTTCAATGTCGGGAAAAATTATTACTTTTATAGTATTTCAACGTTAATTGTTAATTTATTAGTAGTTGAAAGTTACGCAATCTATCATGAGTACCGGCACCTATTTTTTTAGTACAAAAAAAAAAAAGAATTTTATATATGAATACAGTTTACTTTCAGCCGACATTCTCTCTGTGGCATTTTACGTCTCGTGAGACGATGTTTTCCCTTTGCAACTTCTTGTGTGGCTAAAGAGGCCAATCCTTGATACACAGCTGCGGTTGCAGGTTGCCGAACTTCTGGCAAGCAGCAGATAGTTTGTAAACCAGGGTCTGGAGCTGAATATCAGAGTCAGCTACAATGCTGCATCATCAGCATACAAGAGTTCCCTAATAAGTATCCTCCTAACCTTAATTGGTTTTTGCCCGCCGACATTCAGCCGAAATTATTAACCGTATTACTAACAACGTCTGTATGTGAAAGTCTCAATCATCTCGAGTCTTAGACAGTCATTATTTTAGACTAGATTTAAGTTAAGTCTAGACCTAGATCTAGTAGGCCTATTACTATAAAAAAAAAAAACAGTCATTAGAAATCATTAGCCATTTTTGTATTAGGTCTAGGCATTGAAAAGTAAATCTATTATAAACTATAATAGATCTAAGTCTAAGTAGCCTACTAACTTATTAAATAAGAAAAAGTATTATAGTGAATATTGTATAGATCTAGATTGACTAAATTATAGATAGATCTATAGATCTAGTTAAGTACATTAAGTTAAGTATAGATTATGGTAAATGTATTACGGTAGCCTATATTATTAGATCTATGTCCTATGTCTATATATAATAATCTAATAATTAATCAACTTTAGTCTTTATTAATATCTATACTTTATTCTAATAAAAAAATGACTATAGGAATAGCATAGGATAGAATCTATACTATTACTAGATCTATTCAAGTTTTATAGGGCCTATATGGATCTAGACTGGAATTAGATCATAGATCTAAATATAGGACTTTACTAACAGAGAAATGATATGTAGAATTGCACAAGAAAAGAAACTGGGTTTTTCTAAACTCTAATACTTGGTATGCAATAGTAAAACAGTAACCACTAAATAAATCGAAACTCGAAATAAAAAAAGTAAATTTATTGTAGTATATATAGGTCTGTGGTTGAATTTTATATAGAAGATATATAGAAGAAATGACTTTTGTAATTTCCTTTACAGAAAAATTGGGCTATTCGCGTCTGACACATATATGTTCAGCAACAAACCCTATTAAGCTCTATTTTGCGTTATTTTTTTAATTTAAATTAATGAGAATTCAATATAGACTACTCTCTTATATACATGACTATACTTTTAATTAACAATAACTATTTTAAAATTAGATCTAAAAGCTTTCATTTCATTGATGACCTAGATATAATAAACTACTTTCTTCTCATTTGGAGGCTTGAACTCTTATATTTCTAAAGATAACTTTTCAGTTTCAGACGTGAGTGTATTCAATAATTTATAAAACGTAAATAAACAAGACAGCGAGCTCAATATCTTTACTGATTGTAGATCTACAATATTCTTCAGTAAAACATTTAAACTACTATTGGTAGGAACAATAAGGCCACTTATTAGGCCTACTTCATATAGCTTAAATAGTTGAATAAAAGAAACATATGTAAATCTATAGAGAGAGTGAGATATCTACTTTTTATCAAAGTTAATGGCTTTACGTTAGCGTGTTGATCTACGTCAACACAAACTCAAAAGTGTTTTAGTCATTGACTAATTTGATCACAAGCTATTACATGGATCTGTCTCTCTCGAAAGAAATATAACGTTCAACTATTATACATTTTTGTATAGGAAAAAGGGAAAAATGTGCAGATATCTTTGGGAAACTAGCAATGAATATAAACTTTTACTAAACATCGTTTGCATGTGACAATTTTCTCACTGGGATAGTAAGAATCTACTATAAGCTATTAATCTACAAAATTAGGCCAACTCGGCTATGGAAAGACACGGGCCATCATGTGAATGTATTATGCTATTATTGCTAAATTGTGTATATTTCCGTCTGAAAAAAAAAAAGGTTTATCATTGCTTTTTATAATGAGATCAGCTGTTGACATCGAGAAGTACATAGAAGTCAAATTCATAAAGCGCTGGTTGTGAATGTGTATGTGTTTCGTATGTTAATGTTGTTCGAATTTTTCATCAATATTGTTTTTTGTACAGTAGTTACGCTGAGGTTGTCAATTGTAATCAAAATGAATTTCCATTAAATTGGATCAATAAAAATTATCTTATCTTATCTTTATTATTATTATTTGAAACATATGTGGTTTCTCCAAACGTTGTAGCCTACCTTTTGGACTGGTAAAAAATAAAATGGGTATTGAGAAAACTATTTGTGTTAACAGGTTATGCAATAAAACGTCACCTATTCAACTTTTTACTTTTATTTTTTTTAGATTCATTATGCCACCAAAAAAAAGATGTATTGGAAAAATTACACCTGGGGCGAAAAAAATTGATTATTCAAAGGAAGCACATGCATGCTTTTTGTAGAAAGAAAAACCCGAGCAAAGCCGGGTAAAATTTAGCTAGTATTGAATAAAAATGAAAAATGACATTTTGTTTGAAATCTGTATTATCTTGGAGGCAGAAGATTATGAATACACGACTGGCTTCAAGAAATACTAGCAAATACTACCCTTAATCTTTCAGACGGCTGCCTTATGTGGTGGCAAGTGGGGCAATCGCCCCAGGCAACAACCTAAGGGGGGCCTCTGTATAAAGAGAATCTACTGAATATTTCGTCCCTTTAGCGCATCTTAGAAATATTTATAGCCCTGCTATTAACACTCGCCTAAGGCCCCAAACACTGATAAGGATATATATATATCCTCCTAAATAGTATAATACAACTTTACAAATTCTGTGGCATTTTACGTCTCGAGAGACGATCTTTTCCCCTTGCAAGCTCTTGTGTGACTAAAGAGGCCGATCCTTGATACACAGCTGCTGTAACGTTTAGTTACTGACGCGAATGTCGTTTTATTATTGTAATAATAAGCCTCTTCTGGCTTGTATACTCTACGCACTAGATTTGCTAGAGCGTAGGAACATCTAACTCAAGTTCTAACTGCTAGGACATCACACACGTAAATAAGTAATCAACTTCCTTCTAGCAGACATTGTTTTTATTTATATAAAGAAATCACAATAAAGATAAAGGCAAATCCAGCCATCACATATGAATAAGCATGGTAATTAATCCAACAGGAATAAAAACTTCACTAAGTACATAATTACTACTTGTACAATAAAATATATCAAGCTCCTTTATCCTCGGAGTCTGGGAGAACAACTGGCTTCTGTCCGGTGGTCATGTGGTCATGTGGTCAAAATTCTCGTGCACCAAGCACGGACTTCAGCTAAGTGATTTCTAATCACTATGAACAACAGTGGTTCTAAAACTGTGGTGTTACATACGCCCCCACCACAATAAAAGATTTTTGTCAGAAAATCTTTAGACAAAATACTGTAAAATTTATGGACATCATCACTCCAAGTGATGTTTACATGTTAATACTTATAATAATTGCTTTCCTTCCCTTTGTAGTGAGCGTTACTTAATTATATCATTCATCTCAATAGTATACATGTATAATAGTACATAAAATTATTTACAATATGTTTAATAATCAATAATTGTTTCAAAATAATTTATTAATCAATAAGTAAGTTTAATGCTATTTTAGAGTTGTATCCCCTTTTTAACTCAATGTTAATACCATCATAGTATACGTGTTTGTATCCTTGTGCTGTCAAGCAAATATATAGAAAATATACAAGTAGTCAGTACATGTGATTACTGTTTCAAAAATGTTTATACACTGGCTCAAATAAAGTAAGGAAAATTGTATACACTTTATGTGCATTTCACTTCATTATCTTATACAAGTCCAACAACTTATTCACACAAGTTTTATTTGCCAATAAGAAATAGTATTTACACTGATTGCTACAAGTTCAATGAGGTCATAAATAAGTAAAATAAAATAAAGTAAAAGTTCAGCTTGGTTCATGTACAAGTAACACTGTTGAAGAAAAATGTCAAAGTGACCCAATAAAAAATTTACAAGTACAAAAAATATGTCATAGCTATGATGACCT
The DNA here is from genome assembly GCA_021533235.1 of Biomphalaria straminea. Lineage (NCBI taxonomy): Eukaryota > Metazoa > Mollusca > Gastropoda > Planorbidae > Biomphalaria > Biomphalaria straminea. The sequence continues at coordinate 657,753 of JADKLZ010003886.1, read as the reverse complement.
ATTAACTCATATTGTGGTTGAGAAACTGTAACAATATGGTGTCATGACCTTGTTACAATACATTGAGAAAAAAAAATGTCATGTTGACCTAGTTACAATACAAAAGGTTATGTGACCTTATTCAGACAAAATACTCTGGCTAATGTGTTTTATATCATTGTCATCATTCACATCTGTTTCATGTATAACATATCTAGATAAAAAATCTGCCAGGACATTTTCATGACCTGGGACACTCTGTATGTCAAACTTGTAGTCACTGAGAATCAATGACCATCTATTGATTCTATTGTTCTTGAGTTCTTTTCTTTTTAGTGCTAACAATGGCTTATGGTCACATTTGATTATAAAAAATCTGCCTAATAAATAATTCTTTAATTTTACTAGACTCCAAACTATGGCTAATAATTCCTTTTCTATTACTGAGTACTTTTTCTCTGCATTGTTTAATGTTCTACTGACATGAATGATAGGTTTGAGTTCAGTGTCTTTTTGTTGTAGTAAGCATGCACCAATACCATTGTTAGAAGCATCTGTGTATAGTAGTAATGGAGAAATAGAATCAATGCTTCCTAACTCTAATTGTTCATTAAATTTGTCTTTTAATCTAGCTAGTGCTTGTCTACTTCTTTCATCTAGATTAATGTAATTTGAGTGTTTTTTCTTAGTGAATTCAACCAAAGGTTGGATAAGTTGTGCATAATTAGGTACAAATTTCCTATAGAAGTTACATAAGCCAAGTAATGATCTTACATCCTTTTTTGTCTTGGGTTCCTTAATCTTGTTTATTTTGCTGATGTTTGCCTTAGTAGGGGTTATTTTATTGTAAGTGATGTTGTACCCTAAGAATTGTATTTCTTGTTTAAGTAGATTTAGCTTGTTAGGCGCTATTGTCATATTGTGTTGCTTCAGGCGGTTAAATATCTGTTCTAATGTATCTAAGTGCTCTATCTCTGACCTTGTAAAAATACATATGTCATCCACATATGACATGACATTGTCTATACCTGCTAAAAGTTTGCTCATACATTTCTGGAATGTTGCAGTGCTATTAACTAGTCCAAATGGCATAACGTTCCATATGTATATGCCCTCTAAACCTGGTAAATTACATTTGAATGCAGTGTATTGCTTTGAATCTTCTGCCATTTTTATTTGCCAAAATCCTCTATTTAAATCCATTGTAGTAAATAATGATGCTTTACTGAGCATGTTAATTAGTGTCTCTGTGTCAGGTAAAGGTTCAGGATCAAGAATTGTGCACTTATTAATTTCTCTGTAGTCACAACAGATTCTAGCAGAGTTATCTTTTTTCTTAACTATCACCATAGGTGATGCATATGAACAAATATCTGATTTTTCTATTTTATTTTCCCTAATTAATTTATACATCTCTTCTTTGACTGCTTCTGCATATGCTTTAGGTATGTTATATGCTTTAGTTTTTGTTGGTAGTGGTTTGTCTAACTTTATTGAATGTTCAATTAAATCAGTACATCCAAGTTCTACAGTGATGACATTGGGGTACTTGATTGTTAGGTTGTTTATGTTAGTTCTATCAATGTTTGAATCTGAAGAGGTATCTATTGTTATGGTGTTTACTGTGTGTTTTTGTATGATCTCTTCTAAATCTGTGTCAGCCTTAACTATGTCTACTTCATTACCTTTTCTTTTTTCAAATTTGACTAATTTATCTATATTTAATGTACACTCTCTACCATCTCTGTCTATCTTGTATACCTTATTGTCTAATTTGCCTATTATTTGAAATGGTCCCTCATTTTTGTTTTTGCTATATCTATTTTCTATTTTGATGTATACCTGATCTCCTACATTAAGTGTTCTTAACTTCCTATGTTTATTTTTTATATCCCTGTGTCTCTTTAAGTTCTTCTCCATATTTATGTCAGCTAGTTTTATACCTTGTTTTAAGTTTTCTTTTACTTGTGTGATCCAGGGATGGAAATCATTGTAGTTTTCCAGGTCTAACATTTTATCTGCCCAAAGTTCTATAGGACCTTTAGGTTTCCTACTAAATACTAGTTCATAGGGACTGAATTGTGTGGTTTCATGTATTGATGTATTATAGGCAAAAATAGCATAGTTTAGTGTCTGATCCCAGGTGTTCATGGATTCTTTCTCTAGTTTGTAGATTATTTGTTTAATGGTTTTCACGAGTCTTTCTATACAACCATTGCTAGAAGGACTGTAAGGACAACTATATACTAATTTTATATTTGTCATGTCAGCAAATGCCTTGTTTAGGTTGGCTTTGAAGTTGGAGGCATTATCCGAAAGGATCTTGTTTGGAAATTCAAACTTGAGGAACAAAGTTTTTAGTGAGTTACATATGTCCTCAGATGTGATACTTTTAAGTGGAAAAGCTTCTGCCCATCTTGTTGCAGTGTCTATTATGCCAAGAATATATCTGTTTCCCTTGCTGCTGGGATTCAGAGGACCCATTGTATCTATGGCAATTTTGTCCCAAAAATGTTTACCTCTATCTGTCTTTTGTAGGGGTGCCCTATTTATAGTTTTCTGTCTAGTGCATTGGGGACAACTGTTTATGTAGTGTTGAATATTAGCTCTCATCTTGGGCCAAAAAAATTTCTCTGCTATTTTGTTGTAGGTTTTCTTTTTACCAAAGTGACCTGCTGTTGGGTCATCATGACATAACATAAGTATTTTAGACTGTAAATTTTCTGGGACTAAAATCTGTACTCTGGTATTATCTCCCTTTTTGTTACATCTGACAGCTAAATTGTTTATCTTTAAGTGGTGATTATTTATATTAATTTTATTATAGCTTTTATTTAATAGGTTTTGAATTATGGTATCCTTGTTTTGCATTTCTATTAATTCCTGCCTAGTTACTCCTATATCATTAAATAAGGTAGTTTGTATCTCAATTTCAGGTACAATTTTTTTATGGGATCTAGTTTCTACAGCAAGAACCTGATGTTGTTCTAAGATCCATCTTTGCTGTCTGTTTGTAATCCAACAGTTCACTTCATTGATTGTTGGGTCCTTGACACCCTGGGTGTTCCCTATAATAAGGTCTTGGGCTGGAGTATCCATGACTACTACTTCCACTTCCCCAGTGATCCATGGTGAGTCTATCCAGACTTTTGCTGTCTTACAAATATCAAATTTCTCTATGTTGGCGTATATGACTTTAACAGACTCCTGTAAATACTGTTCTGGCCGTACTAGGCTCGATCTCACGATTGAGGTGGAAGCGCCTGTATCCCTCATGGCTTTACATTCAGATTGATTCACGTAGGCTGGGAAGACATTTATCATATGCTTATCTGCTTGTAGGTAGGCTACTTGCTCTTCTCTACGAGAATTGTTGCTATTGTTATTGCCCCTGTTGTTGTTTCTATTCTGAGAGTTGTTAGAGTTGTGAAATGTTTGCTGGTAAAATGTGTCTCTTCTAGATGGTCTATTATCACTATTATTGTTTTGGTATCTAGGACTTCTATTTACTGGGCTAGTACTTTGGTTTGGTCTATAGTTGTAATTGTTTTGATTTTGCCTATAATTGTTACTGTTGTTTTGGTATCTGTTTTGATTATAGTTGTTGGGGTTTCTATAATTGCTATTGCTATTGTATCTATAATTATATTTTTGTCTGCACTGGCTTTTCAAGTGACCGGGTCTTCCGCACAAAAAACAAGATTTTGTGTTAGAATACTTGGGTTTAGTATAGCTGTTACTACGAGTATTTACTGTGGCAGCTAATTGATGTAGTTCTCTTTTGTCCATAGTGTGGCCTGGGTGACTGTCTTTGAACAGGTTCAGATTGGTAATTAAATCAGTTTCATTGTTTATTTTCTTTTCTTTTAGAAATGTGAAGACCAAGTCTGTAACATTGGTTAAGACATTGTCAATAATGATCATATCTAAAATCTGCTTGGGGTCTTTAATATCACATTTTTCTAGTTCTAGCCACTTCAACATGTTAGTCTTCATATCAAAGATTATGCGATTGAAATCGCCATCTTTGTTGAGTTTTAGATTCTTAAAGTACTGCCTATAGAAATCACTACTTTTTCCAAAATGGCTCAATAGTCTATTTTTTACTGATGTGTAGTCTTTTTTCTGGTCTTCTGTAAGTGTACTAATGATATTCAATGGCTCACCAGAGAGGTTGGCCAACAGATGTTTTGCCATGTCTTCATCATTGAGGGAATATGTACTAGCTATGTGCTCAAATTGTGTCAGATAGTTTTCCAGAGTTTCTTCCTTTAAGTTAAATTTATGGAATCTAGAAATGGCTGGTTTACTAGTGGTTAGTGGGGCTAATATGTTTGGGTTTGCTTTTGCAGCTTCATATTTGGCTAACTCTACCTCTTTCTCTATCTGTTTTTGTTTAGTTTCTGCTTCTTTTTCTATTTCTTTTTGTTTTGTTTCTAGCTCTTTAATTGATTTTTGGTATTCCCTTTCCCTGGCTCGTTCTTCTCTATCCTTATCTTTTTCTGATTTTTCTAGCTCTTTTTTGATAAATTCTTTCTTTTCATTCCCCTCTAGCTCCATAGCTTTAACTAATTCAAGTATTTTGTCATATGCAGACATGATTGTGTGTATGTTTTGTACAAAAGAGGTGAAAAAATGAGAGAAAAAATATGACAATGTTGACAAGGAAATTGAAAAAATGTAATGTTACAATATATTATGTTACAATATATGTTACTTAGTAATAATAATTCTCAAAACTTGAGATAAACAGATTCAAGACAGTGTATGTCAAGGTCTAGATCAAATATGATGATCTCAATGTCAGTCAATACATAATAAGGTACCAAAAAATTTCCAATGTGACATAATGTGAGTAATGTGTGGCTATTGTGTATGCCAAAATGTAAAATAAAAATGAAAAAATTAAATTAATATAATAAGAAAAATATATATACAATATAGAGAAAAACAAACACAGAAACAATATATATAACAGGACAGTCTGCTATAAAAGAAATTAATAAATAGAAGAAATAGGACAGGAGAATTACAAATATTTAAATACAGGACTTAGGACAAATGACAATATAAATACAACAGAGAATTACAATAACAGTTTTACTAACAGAACAATACAGCTAAACAAGAATTTCCTAAATGATCTAGAAGTCCCTTACCAACAAGGATGGTCTACGCGGACCTTATTAGAACTAATAGAGCAGATAGAATGATCCCTAAAGATACATATAAACAAGTGTACATTCAAATAAAAAATTCAATGTGTTCTAGTGCTAAGTCAGCACTCAATTAATATCAGTTAACACTGAAAAAACTATTATCAAATGTAAACTACTGTATACTCAATATATAACTCAATATTCTATTTAATTTGTGGTAATAACTTACTGACTCCCTCCAGTGTAACTTGATTCAGTTCTTTAATGGCTGTCAGTCAATATATAGCTTCAGATAATTCAATTCAAACACTGCTGTAAACATCAAGACAGTGGTAGGTTAATCCACTACAATAAGATAATTCACTGAGATAAGGTAGTATCCAGTGTGGTGCAGAATAATCCATCAAGATAGTGGTGAATAAATCAATACAAGAGCTTTGCTATGGGCACGATGACTTGTTACCTTCCGTATTCTTAAGTGATAATAAGATAATCCAATAAGATAATCCAATAAGGAATAATTCACAATCAAATATAATCCACTTGAATACTTGTAATACTGACAATAAACATACTAATCCTTGTGAATAGACAATAGTGGAATCAGTAACTTGTAATAATTCTTGTAAATAAACAAGATAAACAAATATTAGGATTTAGTGAGATATATATATAGTTGTGCCCAAAACTATATTTCCATTTGTAATGTAGCCGTTTGCACTGACATTGACAAAATGGATAGGTGGGTTTACAGATCGTATACGCACACCTATGCTGAACGATGGCTTGTACGACGTCTGACTTGATTAAGTACAGTATAGAAGTAGCTCTGTATGTAGATCTAGTTCACCCAATTTTGCGGCTCGTCTAGAATGTGTACGGAAAAGGCTCTTCGTCGTTGAGTCAAAATAGCTTGTTGACAGACTGGTTTCTTCTCTTGATGGACCATTCTTGTGTTGACACACTTTAGCTTCGGTATTGAGGTTAAGTGATGCAAATGAGGTGACGCAAAATCACGAGGTCATCAAGCGTCTATCACTTGTGATCGTTTGCTGGCTTGTACTTTAATTAGCTGATAATCTCGTAGACCAAAGTAGGGTATTTGGATCTACTAGATGCTCAGACATAAATTTAGAATAATGAAATAGTCACCTGCATTAGTTTTCTATTGTACTAGATAAAATCTTTGTAGATCTAAATTCACTTGAGTCAGCGGCCATGTTGCTGAATGTATATAGTCCCGGACTGTATTCTTGCGCCTGTGTTGTCTTAGGCTCAGGCGAGTTTAATGTGTCAATACTGGTGTACGCTGGAACTTCACAGCTGTAGTGGTTCAACTGAATTGACTGGCTTTTTGCTTTTTACTGTTTTTGCTGGCCACCAATTATATGTAACGTTTAGTTACTGACGCGAATGTCGTTTTATTATTGTAATAATAAGCCTCTTCTGGCTTGTATACTCTACGCACTAGATTTGCTAGAGCGTAGGAACATCTAACTCAAGTTCTAACTGCTAGGACATCACACACGTAAATAAGTAATCAACTTCCTTCTAGCAGACATTGTTTTTATTTATATAAAGAAATCACAATAAAGATAAAGGCAAATCCAGCCATCACATATGAATAAGCATGGTAATTAATCCAACAGGAATAAAAACTTCACTAAGTACATAATTACTACTTGTACAATAAAATATATCAAGCTCCTTTATCCTCGGAGTCTGGGAGAACAACTGGCTTCTGTCCGGTGGTCATGTGGTCATGTGGTCAAAATTCTCGTGCACCAAGCACGGACTTCAGCTAAGTGATTTCTAATCACTATGAACAACAGTGGTTCTAAAACTGTGGTGTTACAGCTGCGATCGCAGGTTGGGCATATGTAGTCACCAGGCGCCGTTGCACTTTCACCCTTCTTTCTGCTTCTGTTGTGTATGGCATCTGAAATCAAAGACCCCTGCTTTATGATCTCTCTCCATGTGGATCTATCTAGTGCCACCTCTTCCCAGTTGCTGGTGTCGATCTTAAGGAGCTTCATGTCCCGTTTGCATACATCTGTATAACGTAAGAGTGGGCGGCCAGCGGCTCTTCTACCTTCTATTAGATCGCCATACAGAATATCCTGTGGGAGTCGACCTACTGGCATTCTACGAACGTGGCCAAGCCAGCCAAGGCGTCTGCTGCTGATAACAGAGCGGATGTCCTGGCAACCTGCTCTTCGTAGCACTTCCTCACAACTTTACAAATAAACCTTTACAAATTAACCTTTACAAATAAACCTTTACAAATAAACCTTTACAAAGTAACCTTTACAAATAAACCTTTACAAATAAACCTTTACAAATTAACCTTTACAAATAAACCTTTACAAATAAACCTTTACTACTCGGACAATGTTATTTCTTTGGACTTCATCCTGAAAGTCTGGTCATGCAAATTTTAGTACACTTTTCAGCCACTACCATTATTAACCCTCACAGATTGACCAGCCAATGATATCATCTAGGTCATGACACCGGCCACTTCAACAGAACGTCACTCGGTGCAATACTCTGATTTTTATAGAAACCCTTGGACCTCAGAGACGTTATTGGTACTTGAACAGAACGGACATAGGTCAGTACTAGACATAATATGGTTCATGAGAGCTCCAAATATATTACAGTATCTATTCCTTTGAGGTATTCGATCAGCAGGCTAGAGTCTGAAGCCCTCTTTCAAAGTCTGGTAATAAAACTGTCAGAGTGTATTTTCTTTCCACTAAGTAAACTTACACGTCATATATCAAGGGTTCTCAAGATCTTGAATAAATATAAAGATTTTGAATAAATATAAACATCTTTAACTAATCAAAACATCTTAATCCCATTAAAACATCTTAAGTCATCTTAACCATCTTGTATCTATTTAAAATATTTTTCAAGAGAGTCAATCCTGAAGAAAACCATGAGCCTGTGACCCTCAGGCAGGTTACTGCTTAAAAAGTTACACCATGGCTGACTCTTCGATGCTGCTGACCACAAATTGCATTAGGAAAAAGGCGTTTCTTTCGGCCCATTTGCGATATGTATTGGGTCAAACTGCTGTGTTGGCGATGTCGTTTTGACTATAGGTGATGCCCAGGCTTGAGTCTCATTTCTATAAGATGACTCATTGTCGTTCTGCAGCAGAATAGGGTCATCAGACAAAGGTGTGCTTACTCTGTGAGACAGAAATTCACAAAACAAAAGTAGGCTCTGAATGCTGCGTTGCTATCATTATAGAATTAAGTTTTAATTTGACGCCTGTTTTAATAGGTTAAACAAAGTGTTGAACAAAGTGTTAAACAAAGTGTTGAACAAAGTGTTAAACAAAGTGTTAAACAAAGTGTTAAAGTGTACAGAGAATAACCGCCACGAAGTTGACATAACATGTTAGGGTTGATTGTTGCAATTGATTTCTCTTAGATTCAAGCATTCGAAAAATCTTTAAGTTTGTTTTAGGCACAAATTTCCTAACTGTAATCTGACCGTGCTGAAAACATTGAAACATGTCAGCTTACCTGCAGGGGTGAACACATCGTTGCCCGTCTCTGAGTTTGTGTGAAAACACAAACTCTCTTTCAAATCTTTTTTTTTTCTTTTTAATTTTATCATTTTCTTTATATATTAGATCTTCAGGTTGATTGACTTATCAAGTAAAGATTATAACCTGTCTCGGGCCTGGGGGAGCTGTGACTATTCAAATAACTAAATTCCTCCACTTTCCCCTGTCAGCAGTTGTTCTTAGCAAGATATCAAGAGAGAGGCGGCCCTTTTTTTTTTCTGTGTGATACCAATCAACAATTTCTTTGGAGAAGCCTGACTAACTCTTTCTAAAACTGTTATAAAAATGGTATCACCTAAAGTTTTAAAAATAAAAGCAGAACGTATATAATAGTGCAATACTAAATTTCCTAATCAAATTTTCCTTTAATAATTTGAGCGTACTCTACCGATTAGAATAAACCCCTGTGTACAAAGAAAAGATTTATATGACAAAGCTTATATCAACTCACTCTGTCTGGTAAAAAGTGTGTACATGTTATTTCTCCCACACCCATACCCGGATCAAGCTGAAATATAGCACAATTATTCATTAACATAGTAGAGACGTGAATCAATAAAAAACAAGATTACAAAGAGAGTTTGTGTGATACACAAACTAAGAGGCGGCCCCCGTCGGAGTCGGATCCCTGTCAGATCCGCCTATTCGCTATATGTTTCGGATGTTCCTTCAAAGTTGAAAATAATTAACTTCTCAACCAAATAGTTAATTCATTATTTTTGTTTGATACCAGGAAGGGAAACTATTCCTGCAGTATTCTCAGACATGGCTAAATTTGTCGGGTTCAGTCCTATAGATAACTGCTAGCCTTATTTCTTCCTCTCGAATACAGGAACTAGCTCGTACGTTATATATATATATATAGTTTTAAGGGCGGACGTCTTTCCCTTTAACTGAGTCCAATTAAGTCATATCTTTATTAACGAGTACACGCGAACTCTCTACAATGAATGCATTAGTCATGATAGAAAAATAAGAAAGTTAATGATGAATAACTACACGGAAGATTAAACACAACCAACATTATTTTGTATGTAAACGAATAAGACAATGTGGATGAATATACTATGCTAAAAATACTTGATCAACTGACAATTGGATGGCTGCCTGGTCGAGTGGTTTGCACGCTGGACTGTCGCTTCAATTTATCGATGGTCCCGGGTTCAAATCCTGCCCGCTCCCATCCCCCGTCATCCTGCGGGAGGTTTGGACTAGGAAGTAACTATCTTCAACTCTGAAGGAACATCCGAAACATGTAAAACATTTTACAAACAAACATTTTTTTTTACAACAGTGAGAGATATTGGAGTGGTTAGTGGGTGTGCAAACCATTTGATAGTATCGAAGGGAAGAGAAACAAACCAACAAAGCAACGTCTCACAAAGAGACTTAACAAAGAGACCAAGGAACTATAACAGCAGTTGGCCCCCATTCAGTCGTAGAACGACTATAGTTCATCTCGCACACTTTTTCATGTGGCCGTGGAGCCCTATTTTGGAGAGACACTCCCGTCTACAAATTTCGCAGATTAAGGTGGCTTTCACTTCGGTGGTAGAGGAGCTGGCCATTTTAGGCATTGTACGTTTTTCTTCCAGAGCTGATACCCATGCTCTTTCGCTGTCCATGGCTTTTCTTTACTTACAGAGTAGAAAGTAGAGGAGACAGGATGAAGAGAGTGAAAGAGAAAGAAAGAGGCAACAATAGAGGGTGAAAGAAAGAGAGAAACAAACAAAAAGAGAAAGAGAGAATGAAAAGAGAGAGAGAGAAAAGAGAGAGAGAGAGACAAAGAAAGAGAAAGATCAGGAGCTGAAAATCTCTGATGTTGAAAGGTTAAACTTTCTTAATTTAACTAGTTTACAAAAATTATGGCAACTAAAAATCTTTAATCGACAAAAACAGTTAAAATTAAAACATTTTGAAAATGTTTTATTAATGACAAATACATAATTTATTTTTTAAAAAATATAAGATAAATACATCACAATATTTACAGTATAGTATTGTAACATTCAAAAATGTTATTATTTTATTACAATACCCAATTGAGTAAAGCTGACGAAACACAAAATGAGTTACATAATTATTGGTTAATTTGTTGATAGGTTAATAAGCAAAGAAATATTCAGGCAGACGTTCGACATCTGCTCGATGGAGAAAATGAGATCAAAGTATAAATATCAGACAAAGAGAAAATACAAATCACCGAGATTCGATCTCTGGTCTGATACACCCAGTTTATCTAATCGATACTGTCTGATCAATCTGTATAAATCAACAGGCATCATGACTCTATGTTGGGTTATCAATACAAAAAAGTTTGAGATAAAATCGTGTTTAAAAAATAAGTTTTTAAGAGTATTTTTGATACGAACACTAAGAGTCTGAGTAAAAGGAAATAAATAGTACTTGAACTTCTTCTAGGTTCACACTCCAGTGAACCGCTTTAAGAATTATGAATTATGAAATATCCGAACACAGTTTAAGGACCATCTACAAATGTGTGGACTAGGGTTTGGCACGTAACCTTGAGTAATGCAGGCAAATCGAAAGTAAGAACAGAAACATGCCTGCGCAACATGTTTTGAGAGTTGATAGTTTATAACTTTCTGGAGCGGACTTAAAGTCAAAAGCACAAAATGCTTATGTGGAAAGCGGTCCAAGACTTGACCATAGACTACCCGACATGGATCGTGATAAATTCAGCCGACATATTCATATCAAATATAAAATATGAGAAAACGTGTTTACCAATTTTTCTTTTTAATGTTTCATTATTTAATACAAATACAATGAGAAACTTTTCATCCAGCGGCTGTTGCTCATTTAATTATAGGCGGGAGATTAAACCTACACTATGTCTCGGCCATAACCTAAGGAACCTTCATGCCAAGTTATATCGAGATTGGTGAAACGGTTTTTATTTTTATTTGGGACATACATACCTACCATATACATACATATGTCTTACCTTTTGTTTTAATATTATCAAGAGAATATATATAGATGAATGTTGTAAACTTATTGTAGTTAGAATTATGATACCAGAACAAAGACCCGCGAGTCCTATCCGGCACGTGGTGCTTGTTAAAAATGTATTAAGTCCCTAGCACACAAAAAAAGTTAAGACCAATCTTTTACGACCCGGAAGTCAATCATATAAGACAACATTGTGTCAACGACCACATACCAGCATAGCAAAACTCTAGTCACTTGAAACTCACCCTCTGCAGAATCAGTATGGAGTTTGGGTATGGTTCTCTATTAGTCAAAAAGCACCACGTCACAGACCCGATGTGACGCGAGGGTTGCAGTTTGGGTATATCACTGTTCTATATAACCAAGTCTTATCAAAAGTATATTGTCTTATCTATCGTGTTGCCTGTTCTTTAACCCTTAAAATGCGTGTGGTAGTTTAGCCTCTTAACACCAGAATTGTAATTCCATTTGGTATGCACTCATTGTGAAACAGCTCAGCACTTTAAGGGTTAAAATGTCACAACGTAAACAACAACAAATAATAATAACAGATTTTAAATAGAGATTCCATATAGACATACATGTATATATATATATATATTATTAAACAGTAAAGTCAGTTAGAAACAAACACAATTTACTTCCAATGATTGCTTGATGAAAGAAACATGGACGAAAAAATGGTTTTAAAAATTTACATTAATGTTAAGTAACATTGCTGGATGGCGAATCGGGGATGAGGAATTGCATTTATCAACATTGAACAAGAACAGTAAAAATGTTCGTTACATTGAGAGGCCTTCTCGTTATCCTGACGAAAGGGGAAGTAATGATTCAACATCGTCAGTTGCAGTATCAATCATTTTTCGTGCGAATTAGTCTAAATAGAGTCTGAATTCCGTTGATTGTTTACGATTTTTCTTAGTTTACGTGTTTCTCTTATCATAACGTATTATTTCTTATTTCCATTTTAGTTTTCGTTTACGTTTAAGTTAACGAGAACGACACAAGTTGTTAGTGAAACAGTAAAATCATCACTCCTTCAAAAAATTGAAAAAAAATCTTACTGTTTCACTAAAAAATGACGCAATGCTTCACCAAAAAATGTCACGGTGTTTCACTAAAAAATGTCTCGGACATTTCACAATGCGTCTGATTGTACACCAAACCTAAAGTTATTCACACCAATTCAAAAGTAGATCTAGGTCATAAATTATATAGTTACACATTGTTTGTATTTCCAATCTCTCCACAAGACCCAGCGTGTTTTTCCACTAGGTTTTTAATTAACTCTTTGACCGACATGGCGGCTAAGATACAAAAAAAAAACACAAACGATTCCCTTAAAGTGCATCTTATTGGAGTGTGTAATAGAGAGACAAACAGCGTTTCGGCACGCAATGCGGATCTGTGGTTTTCAAAGCGTTCAATAATCTCAAGAGAAATGATGAGTATTAATATATACAGGTAAATGATACCTAGATCTGCTCAAATGATACCTAGATCTGCTCAAATGATAACTAGATCTGCTCAAATGATACCTAGATCTGCTCAAATGATACCTAGATCTGCTCAAATGATACCTAGATCTGCTCAAATGATACCTAGATCTGCTCAAATGATACCTAGATCTGCTCCTAAACATTTTCAGAATGATTCGTAAATCAGAAAACAAACAATCCTGATGGGGACACTAAAGTTCATGTTTTGTTTTTGTTTGCAATGTGTCCGTTGTTCTGAACTGAAGACTGTAACGTCCAAGCTCAACTTTCCTACAGGACGGCGTTGGGTGGTTGTGGGCATGGTTGGCGTTGGGTGGTTGTGGGCAAGGTTCGAACCCGGAACATCCAGTTGACAGTCCAGAGCACGTACCAGACCACTAAATGCCTCTGATGAATATTATAATAAACCAACGCTTGCATTGTACATTGAAAATTTTTTGTTTTTTAAATGTAATGTATAGAATTGGTTGGTATAATCGAATTTTCTTGAATATAATCGGTTATTGATCAATTGGCAATATTATTTCCTAGTGGCTAGAGAATTGCTTCGAGGCAGGCTGAAAGACAATTCTATTGCAGTTTTGGTTAGCTACATTGTGGTTTTGTAGAGTCATGAAAACAACGCCGCGATTGCAAAATACAAACTAGAAATATGCGATACAGCTATAAGAATCTCAGAGTACCTTGTCATGAGTATTTGAATTTATTGTTTCAAATCGTACTTGTTGATAGGATGGTCTCGGCAATTTTCTTTTTTTTTTTTTGGTATAAAAAAAACAAAAAGAATATAAAAACGCCTTTAAAGTAGGTCTTGGTACCTTCTGTCTCTCAATAACAGAAGTTTATTTACCTTAAGAAATATTGACCTGACATCAAAAAAGAAAATGATCACGTCCTACGTGTATTCCTAGATCTATCTAGTCATGAAGGTTAACCAGTGACTTACGTTCTACCAAGTCATTGGTTTTTCTGGCTGACTCAGGCAACACATTCCATGCTCTAATAGCACTAGGGAAGAAGGAGTGTTTGCACACATTTGTCCTTCTAGTTTTAGGAACCAATTATGATAAATAATGTTAGTAAGACAAAGTTAACAATTTATCATTTACCTTCTTGTATCAATTTGAATTCCACTTTTGGATTGTAATATTTAAAAATGAAATAATAAGACTATTATATGATTGCAAATGATTTCTTTGCAAGCTCTCTTTCTTATCTTATCATTTTTTTTTACATTCTTATCTTATTGCTTTTCACGGAAAATAGTTGACAAATAAATTTACATATGTAAATAAGAAAAATACTTTTCTAATGATGAATGATCGAGAAAAAAAAATGGGATAACATTTTAAAACCTCATGTCCAGGAGATTCCATGTTGTATTTTGTAATGGTGAAATATAGTGTCTCGTGGATGTCTTATGAACTTTGATATTAAGACTCAGGTATTATTATTATTATTATTATATTTTACTATTTCTCAAGTATGTCTTATCAACTTTTACGCATCACTTCACACTCCTCGTCGTGGTTGACCTCCAGGGAGCGGTACAATAATCCTTCATACGTGTCTGAATGAGTCTCGAGCTCAGGTTCAAAGTTCACAGTCTTGGTGTAAGTTCTGTTGTTATTAATCCCACCGTTTGTCAAAGAGGAAAGATCTTCTATTGAATTATAGTCCTGTTCCACATGATTGGACTCACGTTCATTTTGATTATTTTTCACGCCAATGTCTGAGGTGTTTGCATTTAACGGAAGTGACTCCATCAATTCCACGACCTCACTATCAGTCTCCGGCATGGGCGCTAACTCTTGTTTGCGCTTTATATAGTTTCCGTTTTGGGTAGTATGTCTCTTATCCCCCTTGATTTGGTTCAGCGGCATAGTTTCCTGCAGGCTGTCGGAGCTCTTACTGTCTTTCTTGTAGCACTTCAGCGAGCTCAGGGAGGAGCAGCGCGTGTCCGTATCCATGTTGGACTCATGATCGTTGAGCGTCACCTGCGTAGTCCGAATGCTGGACTGCGTAGAGAAGCGACGCTTCTTGTTAAACACGTGCCGGAAGACGCGGAGCAGCACGTGCCGGAACTTACGCCCGAAGGCGGTGTAAATAAGGAAGTTCACCGCGGAGTTTAGAGTGAACAGAAGATTGCTCACAGCCAACCAGCAGAAGAACACGTCCACGCTGATGATGTCGAACTGGGAGATGAGCCCTGGGGTTTGGCAGAAGATGAACACGATGACAATCAGCACCAGAACGAGGCTGAGGTTGGCCTCGTTCTCCTCGTGAATGTTCGTGCCTACTCGCCTCTTCTGCATGATCATCAGCTCCTTGATGAGGAAGCTGTTAAGGATGACTAGGGCCAGAAACGGGATGACGTAGATCAAGATGGTATACATAATGGTGCGATAGATTTTGTAGAACTCCGTGTTGCCAAAGTCTGTGGTCCCCACAATGAGACAACGCTTTTTGTGTTCGTTCGTTGGAGGAGTCTGGATGACAGGGGGGTGAGCAGCAGGAAACTGGGAAGAAGACAATCCTCCACTTTCCGCCAGAATCGTTGTAGTCTCTGGCAACGTCGTTCCGGTACAAGGCGTCGCCTCGGAGGCCAGCAAATGGGGGATGTTGTAAATGAGGGAAACGAAGGCGATGACCACAATCACCATGATAGTCTTGCGCCTGCTGATAAGCCTGGAGGCCCGGAAAGGGTGGCAGATGGAGATGTATCTCTCCATGGAGACGGAGACAGTGATCCAAACGTTGCACTGCTGTAGCGTCATCACTAGATAGTAGGCAGGGGTGTGGAGAACAGGGTACACTGTATCTTTGAAGTACAAGAGGGCGTCACCTTGGAGGTAGTTGGCGCAGCTGTGGGAATAGACAGAAAACAACTTTAAAGATAACCTCATAAATTATCCCTATAAATTTAATATAATAATTTGGTAATATTTCTAGATCCTATACAAAAGATTATTGAAAAATATACGTAAAGTATTTTTCAGTCTTTATTGTTATCAACTAGGATAGAGAGTACGTTAGTTTCAGTAAAAAATATATTGTGCATTGTTTTTAGCGACGGTAAAAGTAGTGACGTAGTCAGACAGACGAATGACGTTGCAGAACAGACGAACACGAAGAACAATATGGCGATAGCGTATAGTAAAATTGTTAAGTAGAATAGATAGATAAATAGCGACGGTTAATACAACTAAACAGACATCCCAGTTATAATTAAAAGTATCATTGACAGCAGTAGAAAGTCTTTATTAATTCTATATTGTTAAACTGTAATGTTCTTTGGCTAAAGTGGAATTGTTAATGAAATAGCGGTAAAGTCACACAAGACACTAGCCCAGAGCAATATATAGAAAATAAGTTCAGTTTGCGTCGATGTGACAAATGATGCCATACAATACTGTCTTCATTATAGATATACAAATTATTGAGGCATAAGATTAGTGTTAATAAAATAACTGGTTTAGTTCTTTAAGTATAGCTTTAATAAGTGTGTTCGTTCTAAAAAGGCACGTGTGTGCATCTCTCTTGCTCTTTCGATCATTCCGTGACTCTCTCTCTCCCTCTCTTTCTCTCCCTCTCTTTCTCTCTCTCCCTCTCTTTCTCTCCCTCTCTTTCTCTCTCTCCCTCTCTTTCTCTCTCTCTCTTTCTCTCTCTCCCTCTCTTTCTCCCTCTCTCTTTCTCTCTCTCTCTTTCTCTCTCTCCCTCTCTTTCTCTCTCTCTTTCTCTCTCTCCCTCTCTTTCTCTCTCTCCCTCTCTTCATCGCCCCTCACTTTTTTATCTTAGGAATTTGAGGTTAATTGCTAAACTCAGTGTTTGTTTTTTTCTAAATCTCTCTCGCTTTCACTAACATACACACTCTCTCTCTCTCTAGCCCTCACTCACGAATACATTTTTAAGTGTGTAGCTTATTTCTGGTCTTCATTAGCATTCTTTATTTTTCTTTGTAGAAATGTTTTACTTTTCTTTTTCATCTTAATTCTTTTCTCACATCACGTTCTCACATCACACCCACACATCACATCCTCACATCAAATCCTCACATCAGTTAATCACATCACATCGTCACATCAAGTCATCACACCCTCACATCACATCCTCACATCATATCGTTACTTCACATCGTTACATCACATCCACACATCACACCCTCACATCACACCCTCACATCACATCCACACATCACATTCTCACATCACATCCTCACATCAAGTCATCACATCACATCCTCACAACACATTGTCACTTCAAATCCTCCTATCACATCCCAACATCACATCCTCACATCACCTCATCATATCACATCCTCACATCACAT
>JADKLZ010003886.1:582458-593787 GCA_021533235.1 Biomphalaria straminea | reverse complement strand
TTAGTAGTCTTTATCCAATCGTTCATTTTCGTAATTATAAAAAAAAATCCAAAAATGACTTCGGGTATATTAAAGTGGGAAGCGTGGTCGAGAGGCTAAGTGCGGCTTGAGCTTGGCTTGCTTGGCTACCTAGAAGGGGGCTCGAGGTTCGACACCCGACTCGGGCAGAGTTGTGTTTACTGAGCGCCCAAAGGCAGCACGGAAAACCAACTCCTAGATACCCCCTCCCCCCCACTGGTCCACAAATGAGATTGGACCAAAGCGCTCTGAGCATGCTATAAGCAAGAAAGTAGCGCTATATAAAAGCTATAATAATAATATGAAATTATTTAACCGAGCAAGGCTCGGCCACCTGATATTAATAATAATTTAATTTAAAAACGCTTTTAAAAAACATGATGTTGGCTCAAGGCGCTGTGATAACATTACAAACATAAAAATGACAAACTAATCAAAAATTGTAGCTTGTTGTCTGTGAGATCCTACCTTTGGTCTGTTTTTTGAAAACGCCCCCCTAACAGTTACTTTTGATAGAAAAACGTGGCATCACTAGAAGCGTTGTGTCCATGGAGCGAAGTGTTCTCTGAGGGACATATGGAGTAATCAGTTCACTAAGGTACAAGGGCATTTCTTTATTGTGGATGCACTGATGACAAAAAGTGGACAACCTGAAGTAAACTCGTACTTTCACAGAAAGTTAATGGTGTGTACGCAAGAGAGCCAAAGCAGAATCTCGTCTAGTTTTCCGATGGCGTTGTTCTGAATTCGCTGCAGCTTGACAATTTTGTCATCAGGTATACCTACTAGTACGGCGTTGCAGTAGTGAAGTCGGTCGGAAGAGTATGAATGCTACAGCTAGCTTTTTTGTTGACTCTGTCTTCAAATATAGTCGGATATGACCCTATCTTTGTAGCTAAAGATAAAGGCCCTTGCAGAGCTGACGTGTGGTAGAAAGATATACTACCACCACAGGCCATCGTCCAAGTCAAAACGTTGATTTAAATTAACGGAGCACTGGCAGCAGCAAGAAACCAAAAAATACTAGCAGCAGCATCGTAGACACTTATCGTTTGTTGATGACGATTATATTTGAGAAGACTTTACTGGTTTATTTCTGTTGTTAGTTTTGTCTGTGTCAAACGTCATCGTCATTGTCAGCGAATACGCTATGCACAGTCTAGACATGAACAAACTTCTCGGTCAAGACTCGGCTGCCCCATGATGGCTAGCTTTCAGAGCTGTTTTCAGGCAAGGATTAGTGAAAAATATCCTAAAGCAGCCTTTGTCTGTACGAGTCTCACAGATTTAAACTTGTTATCAATAACTCGAATACGTTTCAGATGTTTGTAAAGCTGCTGATGTCATCAAGAAGACTTTCTATTTTCCGCAACAGTTTTATTTTTACCTTTTAGTGTGAGACACGATGGACTGAGTAATAAGAACCCAGTTACAATTTTGAGACGATTTGTTTGGAAGATGTTAATTGCAATTCGTTGTTAATAATTTTTGTTAGATCGACCGTATTTACAGTTCACTTATAATGGTATATGGAAATAAAAAAGGGGTGGGCGTTCCTTTTTTTAATATTGAACCGTAGGTGGCATCTTGCACCCCCCTGGAAAAAATCCTGCGGGCGCCCATGGTCATGGGTATGTTCATCGTACGGGTCCCGTTACGTTTGAATTTAGTTCCTAAGATAACTGTTATATGTTGTTATAGTTATTGTTGACTTGCTACCTCACCACTTTCTAAAGTACTTTTTTTATTTACGACTGTATTGTTTACCTTCTAACGTGTATAAATGTATTCCATTACTTGTCCAACCATCTAGAACCCACTTGTTCTCTATACAATTAGCTCTGTTATTGTCTCCCCTTCCTAGGACAGATTCCCTTGCTAACTAGTCATAAATCTGACAGTTTGAAGTACCACTTTTTGCCACGTGAATGCTATAGGCGAGGCAACATAGGGAAATCACTGGCCCTGATTTATTGTGCTAAAAATAACTGACTTCTAAATGTCATGCGCCTGACTTAGCATGAAATTATTTTTACCTTACATTAGAAATTTATAAATAAATACATATGCTCGAGACTTCCTTAATAAATTACTAAGGATAAAATATGATACTATTCCACCAACTTTATAATACATAGGCATTGCCGATGTGACAGTGGCGTAGCTAGGGTGGGGGGAGGAGGGGGGAGATTTTGAAAATCCCCCCGGGCCCCCACTTGAGGGGGGCCCCAAATGAGTGTTTTTTATATTAAAAACTATATATTATGCAAAATGCAGGGGCCCCCAAAGAGGTCAAGCCCCCCCCCGGGCCCCAAAACGATGAAAAATTCCTAGCTACGCCCCTGCGATGTGACAGAGAGCGATTATAATTCTGTCATTACTCTACAAAAGTGGAGAATCGGGGGGAGAATTTGAAAATCTACCCAGGCCCCCACTTGAAGGGGGGGCCCTAAATGAGTGTTTTTTTTTACATCAAATAATAAATATTACACACAATGCAGGGGCTCCAGAGAGGTCATGCCCCCCAGGGCCCCTAAATGATGGAAAATTCCTTGCTACGCTCCTGCTCTGCACTATAAAAGAATTGATGCCAGATACTTGTGTAGACTGTTTTAGTGACCTGTACGCTGGGACTATTCATGACAGACTAACTTGCTAAGCTAATGAGTTGTGGATGGCATGGTTTATATTTATAGGATTATCTTGTTGTCAATTCCTAACATTTTAGTGTGTTTGAAGGAGGTTCACTTAGGATCTACATAAGGGCTTGAATTTAGGAATAAAGTTGGTTGCTGTTAGTTGCTTAACAATCAGTTGGGGTCTCCCCTGATTGTGGAGCAGGTGAACGAAAGAAAACACAAAGTTTAGATTCCTCTATTTCAAATTGACAATCGCCTCTAGGTTTTTTTTTCTACCGAATCGTTTGTTTTATCTAGCTATCTTTTTTTCCCTTATAGATTCTCTCTCTCGCTCTGTCTCTCTCTCTCTCTCTCTCCAGGGCCGGCCTTAGACATAAGCAAACTAGGCATCAACTTAGTTTTACCTGTTGGTGGACGCATCGCAATGACTCAGCACATTGTTTAGAGTAAAAAAACATCCGAAACTTGGAAAAAAATCTTTCACAAAGCAGAAGTCGATGTATCGTCTGCTAGCCGTTCTGAGTATCTTCTAGGATTCATGGTGTTATACGAAATGCTACAGTAATCGCGCTACATAAATTTATTTTATGTGTTGATTTAGAATTTAGATCTGGATGCAGGAAGATGCAATGCTTTATATTTCTGTCTTGTTAAGAGCCCAAAGATAACACGGGGACTTTCTTTGAGATACCCCCCTCTCCTAACGCTAGACAAAAAAACTTTCTCAAAGTGAATAATGGGAATAGAATTCTGCACAACCGACCAAGTCAAATCTTTTTTATAATCAAATATAACCTGTCTAACAAAATATAATCTATGTAACCGAGTATAAAATATCTAACCAAATATAACCTATCTAACCTTACATAACCTTTCTAACCAAATATAACCTATATGTTTTTAGTTTTCTCAAGCCAACAGCTCTGGACAACTTTTATATAAATGAAGACAGAATTTAAAAAAAAAAAAAGCCTCACTACAAGCAGTCTTGAAGACGACTCTGACGTCATTACTGAGTTTCTGAAATTTTATTGGCTATGGCGAGGAAAAAAAAAACGGAGATTAAAAAAAAATCAAGTCATTACGTCGTGTTACTGCTCAGATACGTCTGCCCAGATAAGTCTGCCCAGATAAGTCTGTCCAGATACATCTCGTAAATGATGATAAAGAAGATAAACAAAACCCCCTTAACGACAGCTCTTGTCATGATCTATTCACTTTATCTGGCAGATCTTTGTGAAACGTTTTCAGAAATACAGCTCACACGTTTAGATGGTTAGAGGGAAACCATAGAGAAAGATACAGACGTGGTGGCTAAGCAGTATAGCGCTTGGCTTCCTAACCAGGGTGCCGGGTTCGAATCCTGATGAAGACGTTGACACCTTCAGCTTTTTAATAGAATTAGGTCAATGGGCATTGTGTAAGACAACCATACCTTTATCATTCATAGTACACTTAAAAACTAGTCTACTAGAATCTACTTATAGATCAAGAATATTTGCTCAACCTATATTAGATTTACATAAAAAGCTTTCTTCTTCTTGAAAAATTCCAATGATCTAGATCTAGGCCTTTAGATTTAGACTTAGAAAGTCTTCAGCGCCTATGAAGTTCATGTCAAACATTCACTGAGAACAATGGACCTCATTCACCAATCGTAAACAAACAACACTTAGCCACGTGGTTCTCTTCTAGCCTATATAATTAACGATCTAATTTTTAATTCACGATATCTATCTGAGGGTTGTTTTTTTCCCCTTTGTTTTATCAATATGATCACGTGACTAAATGTTGTTTGTTTACGATTGGTGAATGAGGTCCATTGCGTTGTGCGATGTTCCTAATACTTTTCAGAAGATCTGAAGGTTTAGCACATGGCTCGAATATTCCTAGCAAGTGACACGTTTAACCAATGAGATTGACCATAATTTAATGACTGCGTTCTCTCCCCCCCCCCCAGATGAACATGTCAGCTTTATGCTTTTTATATGTTACGTCATGTTTCCTGTATATGTACTGTCACATAAGACATAATCCCCTTCACCCGAACCTTAGTCTGTTGGACCATTGGCCTATTGGTCTTAGTCTTAGTCCACTCCTGTATTTCGCCTTGGATACAACAATAGCAGGATCGTCCATTCTTTACTTGACTTTCCATCGCTTTCTCGGTCTTCCCCTTTTTTCCTGGTTCTGTTCCCTGAAGGAAGGTCTTTACAAGCCCCAAAGACCTTATAAAATTGTATGGCCATAATTAGCAGGTCGTTGTGGGATCCAATCGCTGTATATAGATAAAGCAAGGCTCAATGGAAGTGGGAAGTCAGTGGGAAGCGTGGTCGAGAGGCTAAGTGCGCTTCAACTTGGCTTGGCTACCTAGAAGGGGGCTCGAGGCTCGACACCCGACTCAGGCAGAGTTGTGTTTACTGAGCGCCTAAAGGCAGCACGGAAAACCAACTCCTAGATACCCCCTCAACCTCACGGGTCCACAAGTGAGATTGGACCAAAGCGCTCTGAGCATGCTATAAGCATGAAAGTAGCGCTATATAAAAGATATAATAATAATAATAATAAAAAGTCGCTACCATTATCGACATTGCAGTACCACTATCTCACAACTTAAGAAAAACTGAGTTAGAAAAACAACGAAAATATGGGAACCTAGGCTTGGAGATTAAGCGTTTATGGAAGCTTTCTAAAACAACAATATACCCCATTGTCATATCAACCGAGGGGATAATAACAACTGACCTCACAGATACCTTCAAGGCTCTGGGCATTCCTAGGAACATTCTCGTTGCCTGTCAGAGGGCGGTACTGCTGCAGACCTGCCACATCACCAGAAAATTCCTCAGTGGAAACTGATAAAGGGACTACGATGAATTTTGTTTCCCTTTAACGAAACTTGACCCTGGCTGCGCCAGAGAAAGAATACTCGTTCTTTTATCATAATAATAATTTGAGTTGCGTCAAACTCATTTTCCCGGAAAGGGCGTAACAGTATTTTCTTGAGCCTACGTTTACCCGTTCATAACTATTCCTCTGCCCACATTTACAAACATACAGGGATCTGCATTAACATATGCATACATATAAAGATATACAAAGTCCTATATACACATAGGTATAGGCGCATATATACACACACACGTAACGAAACATAAATATGTGTTATCTCATATTCCTTGCAGGAAAAAGATGACAAGAGTGACATATCAGTGCACGGCTCGTGAAGGCACACAATTTCTATATGACATATCAGACTCCACAGTTGAGTTTGATTCTTTGGACAGAAAGGAAAGAATAGTTTTATATAGTTCTATTTATTCTTCTTTAGTGGTCCCTGTATTGGACACTGAATGTTGAGGCTGAAAGAAGTTTCCAAGCCTTTGAGAGATGTCTAAATAGTCTTCTTTATTTATTACAAAGATTATATCATCTCACTCTGTCTGTCTGACTGTCTGTCTGACTATCAGTATGTTTGTCTGACTGGCTGACTGACTGTCTGTCTGACTGACTGACTGTCTGTCTGACTGTCTGTCTGACTATCAGTATGTTTGTCTGACTGGCTGACTGACTGTCTGTCTGTCTGTCTGACTGACTGACTGTCTGTCTGTCTGTCTGACTGTCTGTCTGACTATCAGTATGTTTGTCTGACTGGCTGACTGACTGTCTGTCTGTCTGTCTGACTGACTGACTGACTGTCTGTCTGTCTGTCTGTCTGTCTGTCTGTCCGTCCGTCTGTCTGGCTGTCAATCTGTCTGACTGTCTGTCTGTCTGTTTGACTGTCTGTCTGATAAAAAGTGTGTACACGTTGTTACTCCCACGCCCAGTCTCAGATCAAATTAAAACATTGCATAGTTATTAATTGGTGCAGACAAGACATGAATTAATACAGAGCATTAACCAATTAGTCAAATTAATTACTAGTCATTACAATTATTTTGTTTGATACCAGCAAGGGAGATTAGTCCTTCAGTATTCAAGATATGGCTAAATGAGTAGGGTTTAGTCCCCTAACATAATTTTCAACACACGCATTCTCCGATCCAGTTGATACTTTAAAGAATTATTTATTGTACATAACAAAACATGAATGAATATCAAAATTTACCCTATATTCAATTTATTATTTGTTAATAATTACTTTGTTTGATATCTAATAAGGAAAAAAAACTTCTACATTATTGATTGATCTAGTTGTAATGGAGGAGATTTTCCTCTTAGAAAAACTTTTTTTTTTACACTTCGCTTATATTCATTATTGTACTAGGAACTTACAATGAGAACTAGGAGATTGGCCAATGTACTCGTCCACTGTTATTAGTTCAAGGGTGAGTGTTAAATGTGTCTATTCTACCAAGAAAAATGATTTCAAGTCAAAAGATTTAAAGATGCAGTATTTTTAGGACAACAAAGACATATATATATAAAACAACGGAGAGAGGACTCAGTTTATCCACAAAACTGAAAGTCTACAGTGCTGTAGTTCTCCCGTCACTCCTATGTGCATAGGAGTCATGGATCCTATACTCCCACCACACCAAAAAGCTAAACTCCTTCCGTCTACGAAGTCTAAGGAGTATCCATAACTCCATAAGATGCGTTGGTCTGACCACATAACAGACACATACATTTTAAAACTGTCCAACATGCACAGTATTAATGCAACAGTAAAAAGGTCCCAACTCCGATGGGAAGGACATGTAGTTCGTATGCCAGACCATCGCCTTCTCAAGCGACTTCTGTATGGAGAGTTATGTACAGGAAAGCGCTCCCAATGCTGCCAATACAAGCGCTACAAAGATATCCTCAAGAGCTCCTTCAAGGAATGCGGTATCGACATTCATGGCTGGGAAGCACTAGCTCTAGATCGCTCCGCATGTCGAGAAGCTGTGAGTCTCAGAGCAAGAAGAGTGGCCAGTGCGATAGAGCGCCGAACCAACAGAAAGCAGAGAGAAGAAGCAGGCCCATCTGCAACTGACAAAACCCCCCATGTCACATATGCGGCCGGCTTTTTTAGATCCAGGATTGGACTTTACAGCCATCTTCGATTCCATGGGAAATGAGAAATGTGCTCATCTTCGAACACGAAGGAGGATATATATATATATATATATATATATATATATATATATATATATATATATATATATATATTATTTTCTTCTTTCTCATTCTTTTTATACGTATATAACCTTGGGTATAATTCAAAGACACTCTCTTTTATAGTATGAGAATATAGAGTAATAAAAGTAGTTGCTCCGTTTTCAGATGATGTAAATGTCATCGTTTTTTTGTGGAAAGAGAGAAAAAGAGCAAAGAGGAGCGAATAGGGAGAAAAAAGAAAGGGAGGATGGGGAGTACACGAATGGAGAGAGAGAGGGAGTGAAGGAAAGAAAGAAAATGAGGAGAAAAGATGTCAGGTTGGAATTGCTTCTTTGATTCTTACAATTAATATGGTTTGCCTACGCAGAACAACGGAAAACGAGGGTGTCATGTGTCCAGTACAACGACCTACCGCCTTTACTTTTACCCAACTGATGTCATGTACCCATTTTCGCTAGGCGGCGCCTAAAGATACCGACATTAGAAAATCCCAATCTTCACCAGGATTCGAAACTCGGACCTCCGGCTAAGAGGCAAAGCACTTTATCGCTAAGCCACCGCGCCTCCATAGTAATAAAATCACTTACAATTCATCAAGTTCGAAATAAACAATTCAAAATTCCCAGAGTTCAAAATGTAGGTACACAATCAAAGCTGGCGATCAAGGAACGCAACGCACCACCGAGTTGATGTGACATTGACGTAAACATGTAATCTAACTCAACCATCGCCACAAAGTGGAGATGTGGTTTTAAAATTTCTTTCATCTGTTTTTTTTGAGGCTTGGCTTTACGTTAAAAATCAAAATCGCTGGGTGGGAGTAAGAAAATAAAAAGTGTATTTATGTATTGGGTTATAGCTAAAAATAGATTTTACGTTAATATAAATAACGATGTGTGAGAATTTGTTGGTGAAAGGATGCAGGAATATTAGTAAACGTAAATGCATAAATGCATAGTGACACGATCTATGAGCTTTGTAGAAAAACCACAATGCAAAGAAAGTTTAAAATCAAAAGGATATAGATCTCGGAAGCAGAAAGAAGCAACAATAAAAAGACATAATGAACACCATAGTGATACAGTAAACTATCGAGGAAAGGAGAGAAAGGAATAAGGTCAGGATGAGTTAGACGGAAAGTGGAAAAGAGTAAATAGGAGGGAATAGGGAGGAAAATCAAAGGGAGTGTGGGGAATACACAAATGCAGAGACAGATGGGGTGAAAACAAGAGCGTGAATGATTGGCTGGTTGGATTTGCTTCGATTCTTACAATTAACATGGTTCGTTTTCTAGTTGAACAGCAGGACAATGTTATTTCGTAACTTTCCGTCAAAAAGACTCAGCCTTTGAATTCCCTTGTTATGCTAATACCGACGTGGACCAATCAACATGCTGCACACTACACTATGTCCTCCCGTGAGTTGTCAGTAATGTCTGTCGGACAGTGGTCCAGATCAACCGAGGATCAGCAAAGTGCTGCAAAGTACATCTCTTTAAGCTTAGCTCTCTTAAAGAAAAGTCTCTTTTAGCTCATTCATCCCACAGGCATGCAACGGACAGATCCCAACTAAGTCACACAATAACAACAACAACAACAACAACAAAAACTAACAAATCTTGCATATTGATTATAGACCTTACACTCCAAAACGTAGCGTGGAGACGATTTAGGGCTAGAGGAAACACAAGACAATGACAAGAATAATGCGAAGGTGGAAAATAATGTTCTTGTGAAGTGTGAAGAAATATAAAGCTAACAATCGTCATGTATGGGAAGGGCGAGAGAGAGGGAGAGAGAGAGAGGGGGAGAGAGAGAGAGAGGGAGAGAGAGAGAGAGGAAGAGATAGGGAGAGAGAGAGATAGAGAGGGAGAGAGAGGGAGAGGGAGAGAGGGAGAGGGAGAGAGGGAGAGAGAGAGGGGGAGAGAGAGGGGAGAGAGAGGGGAGAGGGAGAGGGAGAGAGGGAGAGGGGGGAGAGAGAGAGGGAGGGAGAAAGAGAGAGGGAGAGAGATAGAGAGAGAGGGAGAGAGAGAGGGAGAGATGGATAGAGAGGGAGAGGGAGAGAGGGAGAGAGAGGGAGAGAGAGAAAGAGGGGGAGAAAGAGAGAGGGAGAGAGGGAGAGAGGGAGAGAGGGAGAGAGAGAGGGAGAGGGAGAGAGACTGTTAAGGCTTATATACTATCTATTACCAATCCTCGAAATTCTGAACTACAGGACAACGTCGTTAATAACTACAAATCATTATCTACAACATTTTGTGAACATCTCTTTTTAATTTATTATTATAATTTATTTCTGGACTAAGCTTATTTTAGTTATAGAGGTTTAAATTAGGGGGCAGTGGAAATCAACTCTGTACAAAACGTATAAAAAATGCATGAGTTATTATTCTTCTGTCTTTGTATTAAAAGTATAAATAGTAGCAAATCCTAGTTGTAACTTTTAAGATATAAATATGGTACGCTAAATTTGAATATTGTTCATAACTCTGTATTGCATGTACGAAAAATATATAAATACTACATATAAACTTATATTTAGTTAAATAACAATTCTATCAATCTACCATTTCCAGCTTTATCCGATACCCCATTTCTCATTCTCTCTCTCACTCGCTACGATAACTCAATCATTATCTTTTATAATTAAATACATCTTTCATTCTGATAACCTATTTCACTGACTGCTCAACTTCCATTTCATTTTCTCTAGGGCTAGAAATTTTCTTCACTAGCTTGAGTTAACGATTTTAACCAGTATTCAAATAAATATCAACTCAAAATAATTTTGTTTTTGTTCCTTTCTGCAGTCCATATTATCATTCAATTACGTTGCAAGCTTAGCTCAGCTGTGTCCTTCCTAGCCTAATAGATCGGTCAATCTAACTGCCTTCAATCACAGGACCTCTAGATACAAGCTTAACTCCTCCTGCCTCTACCACACACACTCCTGTCAAATTTTATTTCTTGACCTCCAACTATGGAATCATTTAACCCTTAAAGTGCTGAGCTGTTTTACAATGAGTGCGTACCAAATGGAATTACAATACTGATGTTTAGAGGCTTAACTACCAGCCGCGTTATAAGAGTTAAACTTTGTTATAGTTGATATGAACTTAAGCGAATTTCTTTTTTTTTTTGTAATCTTGAATGTTCTTGAAAACTAGTTTAGAAAAGTCTCATTTGAAAAATAAAACGCAAACTCATAAATAGTTTGATGTTTTGTAAAAGTTCCCCTTTCAGACCTTGTGGTCTATAGGGCAGATGATGTAAAGATCATCTGATTCTGTGGCCTACGGTTTACGAGGGTGTCATGTGACCAGCACACCGACCAACCGCCTTTACTTTTCCCCAACTAATGTCAGGTACCCGTTAGAGCTGGGTGGACTCAGAGGCACTTAAGGATCCCGAAATAAAAATCCCATTCTTCACCAGGATTCGAACCCGGGACCCTAGGTACAGAAGCCAAGCGCTAAAGAAATTACGATTCACTAGTGCTAATTAAACCTGAATGTGGAGCTAATTTAACCTGAATGTGGTGCTAATTAAACCTGAATGTGGTGCTAATTAAAC